>LKTO01001075.1:0-10696 GCA_001399465.1 Hymenoscyphus scutula | reverse complement strand
CTTACTTACTTAGCTAATACTAGATTCTTTATAAAGCTAGACATCTACTAGGCTTTCTACTATATTTATATAAACCTAGAATCTAAAGACCTTATAACGTTCTATACTAGATATAGTTCTTATAAATGTAAAGTTCTTTCCTTTAGTCTTATAAACAGCTCTATAACGTACTAACGCTATATAAATAATATACTCTTTAACTACCTTAATAACTTCTATATAGTCTACTTAGATAATATTCTTATTTATTTAGATAACTCTCTAGAGTATAACAAGTATATATAAAAGGTTCTTTAGCGACTCTATAATACTAGTCTATAGGTAGATATTAAGAAGTACGAATTTAGCGTTACTTAAACTAAGTACCTTAGTTTTATAGTTAGTACCGACAATATTAAAGTAGACCTAAACAAAGTCTCTATAATATACGAGTAGAAGGAGCCTTATATAGTTAAAGGAGTCTAGTCTTTCCTTAGCTTTTACAACTTCTACTAGCGCTTTATTCAAGACTATAGAATCGTTACTAAGCTACTTACACACCTAACAAAAGCCTTAACTCCCTTTGTATTCGACGAGCCTTGCCGTCGCTCTTTCGAAGAGCTTAAGCAACGCCTAGTCTCGTCTCCTCTCCTCCGACATTACGATCCTGCCCTAGAATATAAGCTGGAAACAGACGCTTTAGATAGAGTTATTACTAGCATACTCTCTCAATTACACCCTGATGGCGAATAGCACCCCGTTAGTTACTTTTCAAAGACTATAGCCCTCGCGGAATATAACTACAAGATCCACGACAAGGAGATGCTAGCTATCGTACGCTCTTTCAGCTACTAGCGCCCTGAACTCTAAAGCGCGCCCTCCTGGTTCAAGGTATACACTAATCACAAAGCACTTGAGTATTTCATGACAACCAAGCAGCTTACTAGCCGCCAGGCTAGGTAGGCTGAACTACTCTCTTAATACTCCTTTATGATCATGTACCAAGCAGGCAAAGACAACACTTAGGCAGACGCGCTGTCATAAAGAGAACAAGACGTCGGCCCGCAGGATAAGCTTAAAGCATCTATTCGTACGAAGGCGTTACTTCAGCTAGACTAACTAGACCCAGCAATTTTAGAGAACGATAGCCTTGAGCTAGCTCCCTTAGACGAAGTAATATAAGAGCTAAGCTAGCTTATCGATCGAATTTTAATAGCTAATCGTACAATAAAGTCGCTTAACGCACTTAGAAGACAAGCAGAGGCACAGCTAGGAGACCTTCAGCTAGACAATAGATTACTACTCTACTAAGGACAACTAGTAGTCTCTACGCAAGATACCTTGATAGCAGACCTCATTAGAGAAGCTCACGACCAGGTCTCTTCTACACACCCTGGAAAAGTAAAAACGGCACGCATCCTTAGCCAGAGGTACTATTAGAAAGGACTTCTCTAGAACGTAGCATAGTACATTCGCAACTGCCACACTTATAAGCGATCCTATGTTCTACGAGACTATACGCCAGGACTCTTACACCTACTGCTGGTCCTAGAACGCCCTTGGCAACATGTTACTATAGACTTTAAGTCATTCCTAAAGGACAAGTTGTGACGGTTCTAACCGCCACCACACCTCAGGCCAACCCCTGACTGGAACCCAGCGGATACCGTGCTTCCTGAGCCCGGCTCGGTTAGCTATAGCTTGGCACAACCTCCTGTATATAAGAGCTTCCAGCTCCTAGGCTTCTGTCCTTTCTTCTCTTCTCTCTTTAGCTTAGAATCCTCGTATAGACAGTTCCACAGTGCCTAACTTACACCTGGCGTAGTCGTACATTCGTGTACGGTCCATAAGCTGTGCGTGTCATCACATTATTCTAAGCTTACCAACACTGCCTAGGAAGGCCATAGATAATCTCCCTGCCTGTCTATCTAGCGTAATAGAAGGACCCTACGATCCTTAATTGCCTAGCCGTAGTACTTTTTAAAAAGGAGTTGAGAAGATCTAGAGACTAGTAAGTCCTAGATACAACCACGTAACGAGACAAGTATTCCTCGAAGCAAAACAACAAAACTACAATTGCCACGATGGCACCTAAAGTACGCCCTGTAAGAATAGGACAACACTCTACTAATAATGCCAACAACCTGGAGGACACAATCTAGGACAACGACAGCCTACTGTAAAACGACAACTCGCCAGCGGCTTAGTTTGAGCACTAGCTAGACTCTGACTACGACGACGCCCCTAAAAGCTTAAACACATTGCAAGAGCAAGTCCGAGCACTTACCTAGGACCAGTCGCGAACCCAGTAATTGCTTGAACAGCTCCTTAGCTGCCTTCCGCCTCTAAGCAACCCTGCCGCTGCCCCCTAGACGGCTGCTCTGTTACTTTAAAATATCATACGATCAACAGAACAACAAACTTTAGAATTAACGATATTAAGCCCAAGCCCAAGTACTGGCCACAAGTACTTAGTGAAACTACCAGACCCTCAGCCCCTCTCCGACGGAACAGACCCTACGTTCCTAGGTTAGAAGATCTAGATCCAAGGAAAATTTAGAAGCAACAGAGACTACTTCTAAGACGAGGAAGACAAGATGTTTTATGTCTTTAATTATATAACAGGAGACGCTCAGAAACACCTCTAACTACGAATTAACGAAGATTCTCAGACACGCTTTGTTTTAGTAATAGAGATAATTAACTACCTTGCTTCTATTTTCATTAATCTAAACTAAGTAAGAGATGTAAGATACGATTATAATTGTCTAATAATGAAGATTACATAAACGTTCTAGGAATTCTAAACCTAGTTCTTACACCTAGCTGAGGAAGCATAGACTCCTTAGGAATGCCTTTACCTAGACTTGTACGATCGACTGACGACCCTACTCTAAAGAGGAATAGCGCTAATACTATGTATACTAGATACCTACTAGGATCTGTTAGCTAGTTACTTGTTATTAGATATAGAGCTAAGACGTATTACTATAAGAGAGGACTACTAGAAGTTATACTAAGAAAGATCTACTACTTAACCTATATGATCTACTTACTTCTCTACCTCTACTCTAAGTAATATTATAGCTTCTGCTCTACCTGCCTTCTAACTCCTAGGAAACACCCCAGGCCTAACTCCTTATATAACACCTCTAACTACTTCTCGCGACTCTAGCAAGAAGCCTTATAAAGTAAAGCGACTAGTACTAGCGGATGCCTATACTACCTGTTACAACTACTATAGAAAAGGATACTACGCTACTACCTGTCCTAAGCTAAGAAGAATTAATCTTAAGGAAATAGACGAAGAGGAAATAGTAGACGAGGAACTCTTATACAATGAGAGAAAAGAGGAACTCTAGGCTAAGACTCCTGCCTAGGGTATACTCTTAGTCTAGAAAAGATTAATTTAAGTCGATTAATAGATAGAAAGTACTTTATAGTTCTATATACTCTAGTAAATAATAGAATTGTAGTTACAACCTACGCCTTAATTAACACTAGAGTAAATAGCTTTACTTTTATCGATACTACCTTTACAGTCGATATAGCTAAGTTCTTTAACCTTAAACCTTAGAAGCTTATACGTACTATTATAACTAAAGGGTTCGATAGTAAGTTAAGTAATTCTATTACTTATATTCTTACTCTTTAACTCTCTATAGATATATACTAACAAATCAACATCCCCTTCTATATCCTTGACCTTAGAAACCACGAAATCATCCTTAGACTTAAATAGATAGCTTACTTTAAAATATAGCTTAACCTAGGACAAGGAACACTTATATAGCCTAACGACGAGAAACCCTCTCCGCCAACCTTCTAAAAGGAGATTCGTCTGCCTAGGAGCTACCTACGCCCTCAACGCTGCCAGCCGAACTACTAGCGTGATGTACTAGCTAGGGAGTATATAATGAATCAAGAGGATGTACGACGTCAAGACAGCTAGTAAGTAACGACACCCTGCGTAATCCTCCCTCGCCCTGTTCGCCCATCCTCGCCTTGTACTCTATTAGAAGAACAGGACTTAGGTTACAAGAGCCAGGAAACAACCGAGATTAAGACTGTGACACGTAAGACTGTTAGACGGAACACTCATGAATGGGACATACGCGACAAGATACGCTGGATGTAGTAAGAGCTACGCCTACTAGACGCTACGCTCTCGCAGCCTCTAAGAAGCCCTTATACAAATAAAGAGCTCCCCTCGCTTGATATTGCTCACATTTCGGCAAATGCTTTTCATATATACTTATGCTACTAGGACAACGAGTTCTTTTCCACTAGTCTATACGAATTAGACTAGGTGATTCAAGAGAAAGAGAAAGAGGCTCTTAAAGATGACGATAAAGCAACTGTCTAGGAAATCAAAGACAAGCTTCCTTCTTAGTACAGCTTGTACAAAGACGTGTTCTCCAAGGCTGCTTTAGACAAGCTCCCACCTCACCGCTTGTACGACTACTGTATATAGCTAGAAGCCGCTAACACTCTTAATTATAGTCTACTGTACTATCATTCTACAGACGAGCTTAAAGCTATTAAGCAGTATCTGGTTAAGAACCTTGAAAAGAGATTTATTGAGTCTAGCCAGGCACCCTTCGCCTCGCCTACGCTCTTCGTGCGTAAGCCAAATGACAGCCTCCGTTTCTGTATTAACTTCTGTAAGCTTAACGCTCTTACTCGCAAGGACTGCTATCCTCTACCTCTGATTGACAAGACTCTCGCTTACTTAGCCAATACTAGATTCTTTACAAAGCTAGACATCCGCTAGGCTTTCCACTACATTCGCATGAACCCAGAATCTGAAGACCTTACGACGTTCTATACTAGGTATAGTTCTTATAAATACAAAGTTCTTCCCTTTAGTCTTACAAACGGCCCTGCGACGTACTAACGCTACATGAACAACGTGCTCTTTAACTACCTTGACAACTTCTGTACAGCCTACTTAGATAACATCCTTATTTACTTGGACAACCCTCTAGAGTACGACAAGTATATATAAAAGGTTCTTTAGCGACTCTACGATGCTGGCCTACAGGCAGATATTAAGAAGTGCGAATTCAGCGTTACTTGAACTAAGTACCTTGGTTTCATAGTTAGTACCGACGGCATTGAAGTAGACCTGGATAAAGTCTCTGTAATACACGAGTAGAAGGAGCCTTATATAGTTAAAGGAGTCTAGTCTTTCCTTAGCTTTTGTAACTTCTACTAGCGCTTTATTCAAGACTATGGAATCGTTACTAAGCTACTTACACACCTGACAAAAGCCTTAACTCCCTTTATATTCGACGAGCCTTGCCGCCGCTCTTTCGAAGAGCTTAAGCAACGCCTAGTCTCGTCTTCTCTCCTCTGACATTACGATCCTGCCTTGGAATGCAAGCTAGAAACCGACGCTTCAGATAGAGTTGTTGCTGGCATACTCTCTCAATTACACTCTAATAGCGAATGGCACCCTGTTGGTTACTTTTCAAAGACTATAGCCCCCGCGGAATGTAACTACGAGATCTACGACAAGGAGATACTAGCCATTGTACGCTCTTTCGGCTACTAGCGCCCTGAACTCTAAAGCGCGCCCTCCTGGTTCAAGGTATACACTGATCACAAAGCACTTGAGTACTTTATGACAACTAAGCAGCTTACTAGCCGTCAGGCTAGGTGGGCTGAACTACTCTCGTAATACTCCTTTATGATTATGTATTAAACAGGCAAGAATAACATACTAGCGGATGCCCTTACACGAAGGGAACAAGACGTCGGCCCGCAGGACAAGCTCAAAGCATTCATTCAGACAAAGGCACTACTTCAGCCAGAACAATTGGACCTAGCAATCCTGGAAAACAATAGCCTAGACCTCGCCCCCCTAGAGAAGGTAATACGCGAGCCAAGCTAATTAATAGAGCGCATTTTAACAGCCAATCGTACAGCAGACTCACTGGCCGCCCTCCGGAAGCAAGCATCGGACTAGCCAGGAGAGTTCCAGTTAGACAATGGACTACTTCTCTACTAAGGACGATTGGTAGTTCCTATGCAAGATACCTTGATAGCGGACCTGATTAAAGAAGCTTACAATCAAGTCTCCTCCGCACACCCTGGCAAAGTAAAAACAGCTTGAATCCTTAGCTAGAAGTACTACTGGAAGAGACTTCCTCTAGATGTAGCGCAGTACACCCGCAACTGCCACGCTTGTAAGCGAGCCCATGTTCCTCGAGACTACACGCCAGGATTCCTCCACCCTCTGCCAGTTCCAGACCGCCCCTAGCAACACGTTACCATGGACTTCAAGTCATTTCCAAAAGACAAGTTAGAGCATGACACAGCCTATGTAGTGATCGACCGTTTAAGTAAGCAAAGCGTCTCTATTCCATGCTATAAGATAACAAATGTAAAGGAAATGGCCCAGCTGTACGTGACGTATGTCTACAGACACTGTGGAGCGCTACAGACAATCGTATCAGACAGAGGACCGTAATTTATATCTAACTTCTGGAACGAGTTCTGCTGTATACTAGGCATTCAGATTAAGCTGTCTACGGCCTTCCACCTGTAAACAGATGGACAGACAGAAATCATGAACCAGTACTTAGACCAGCGCTTACGCCCCTTTGTTAACCACTACCAGGACAACTGGTCTGAACTCCTGCCTATTATAGACTACGCCCAGCTGACGCTACCCCACGAGAGTATTAGAATGTCGCCATTTAAGCTCCTAAATGTATACCTACCTCGTACCTCCTTTGACTAGAACACGCTAGACGCGGCTATAGTAAAGGAAAAGCTGAACCAAGAAGAGGCCTAGCAGGTAGTTAAAAGGATCTAGGAGAGATGGGAAACAGCTTGTACGATTATAAGATAAGCGCAGGACAAGAAGCGAAGGGATATTAACCCCTACCGACGGGAAGTAGACTTTAAAGTAGGAGACAAGGTCTAGGTATCTATAAAGAATTAGAAGACAGAGCGCCCTAGCTATAAATTAGACTATCAAATGGCAGGCCCGTATAAAGTAATTTAAAAGGTTAGACACTTCTATAAGGTCAAGCTACTAGCTTCTATGAAAATACACTCTATGTTTTCAACAGACCGCCTACGGAAAGCATCAGACGATCCTCTGCTAGGACAAGCAAATGAGCTACCCCCACCTATATAGATTACCGACGACAAAGAGTAGGAAGTAGAAGAAGTAGTTATAGTAAAAAAGACAAGAAACACACTATATTATAAGGCTAAATAGGTAGGACATAACGAAGATCTAGAGTAGTATCCTGCTTCTGACTTTAAGTATTCTCTACATAAGCTAAGAAGCTTCCACATAGCACACTCTATATAACTAGGCCCCTCGCGTCGCTTAGGTGATTGGATTAAGGCTTATAAGAATGGGGAGGATTCGTACAAAGAGTTGGACGATAGCACAGACGCTTCTACAAGCTTAAGGACAAGCTTCTTTTCAAAAGAGGGGGTAATGTGACGGTTCTAACCGCCACCACACCTCAGGCCAACCCCTGACTAGAACCCAGCGGATACCGTGCTTCCTGAGCCCGGCTCGGTTAGCTATAGCTTGGCACAACCTCCTGTATATAAGAGCTTCCAGCTCCTAGGCTTCTGTCCTTTCTTCTCTTCTCTCTTTAGCTTAGAATCCTCGTATAGACAGTTCCACAGTGCCTAACTTACACCTGGCGTAGTCGTACATTCGTGTGCGGTCCATAAGCTATGCGTGTCGTCACACAAGTTAGAGTATAACACAGCCTATGTAGTGATCGACCGTTTAAGCAAGCAAAGTGTCTCTATTCTATGCTATAAGACAATAAATGCAAAGGAAATAGCCCAGCTGTATATGACGTACGTCTACAGATACTATAGAGCGCTATAGACAATTGTATCAGACAGGGGACTTTAATTCTTATCTAAATTCTAGAACGAGTTCTACTATATACTAGGCATTCAGATCAAGCTGTTAATAGCCTTCTACCCTTAAACAGATAGACAGACAGAAATCATAAACTAGTATTTAGACTAGCGCTTACGCCTCTTTATTAACTACTACTAGAACAACTGGTCTAAACTCCTGCCTATTATAGACTACGCCTAGCTAACGCTGCTCTACAAGAGCATTAGAATGTTACTATTTAAGCTTCTAAATATATACTCACCGCGTACCTCTTTTAACTAGAACACGCTAGACGCGGCTATAGTAACAGAAAAGCTAAACTAAGAAGAGGCCTAGCAGGTAGTTAAAAGGATCTAGGAGGGATAGGAAACAGCTTACACAATTATAAGAAAAGTATAGAATAAGAAGTAAAGGGATATTAACCTCTACTGATAAGAAGTAGACTTTAAAGTAAGAGATAAGGTCTAGGTATCTATAAAGAATTAGAAGATAGAGCGCTCTAGCTATAAATTAGACTATTAAATAGTAGGCCTGTATAAAGTAATTTAAAAGGTTAGATACTTCTATAAAGTTAAGCTACTAGCTTCTATAAAAATATACTCTATGTTCTTAACAGACCGCCTATAGAAAGCATTAGACGATCCTCTACTAGAATAAGTAAACAAGCTACAACTACCTATATAGATTACCGACGATAAAGAGTAGGAAGTAGAAGAAGTAGTTATAGTAAAAAAGATAAGAAACACGCTATATTATAAGGCTAAATAGATAGGACATAATAAAGATCTAGAGTAGTATTCTACTTCTAACTTTAAGTATTCTCTATATAAGCTAAGAAGCTTTCATATGTTATACTCTACGTAACTAGGCCTTCTACGTCGCTTAGATGATTAGATCAAGGCTTATAAGGATAGGTTAGATTTATACGAAGAGTTAGACGATAGTATAGACGCTTCTACAAGCTTGAGAGTAAGCTTCTTTACAAAGGGGGGGGGTAATATAACGGTTCTCACCGCTACTATGCCTTAAACCAGCCTCTAGCTAGCACCCGTCGGCCACCGTGCTTCCTAAGCCCGGCTCGGTTAGCTATAACCCTTGGCACCTCTTCTATATATAAGAGCTTCTAGCTCCTAGGCTTCTGTCCTTTCTTCTCTTCTCTCTTTAGCTTAGAATCCTCGTATAGACAGTTCATAGTGTCTAACTTACACCTGGCGTAGTCGTGTATTCGTATACGGTCTATAAGCTGTGCGTATCGTTATAGGAAGTAGACAAGTTACTAGTATATCGAGAAGAAACTAATTATAGTATCGAGCTCTTATAGACCGCGAGTAGGTCGAAAGAAATAGGTCTCTAGAGACTACTCTATAATATATTAAGGGACAAGCTATTAGTATTCTATAAAACTCTTATAGAACTACTAGATAAAGAATTTATTCGAGTAAGTAACTCTCTAGTAGCTACGCTAGTACTCTTTATATAGAAGCTAGAAGAAGGTCTATAGTTCTATTATAACTATTAAGTACTAAATAAGTTAATCTATAAGAACTACTATCTATTACTCTTAATCTAAGAGATACTTAACTAGATCGAGAAAGCTAAGTAGTTTATAAAAATAGACGTTATCGCTATATTTTATAAGATATAGATTAAAGAAGAAGATAAGTAGAAAACAGCTTTCTAGACCTACTTTAGACTTTTCGAATAGCTAGTTACTCTCTTTAGACTTATAAACACTCTAAGTATATTCTAACGATATATTAATTATATACTCTAAGAGTTTTTAGACAAGTTTATCTTAGTATATATAGACGATATTTTAGTCTTTATAGACGACACTTGTAAATAGTATCGCGAGTATATCTATAAGATACTTTATAGACTCTAGAATACTAGCTTATAGCTTAATATCGATAAGTATAAATTTAAAGTATAATTAATAAAGTATCTTAGGTTTATTATTAAAGTAGAGAAAGACTTATAGATAGACTTAATAAAAATATAGGCTATTATAGATTAGAAAGTACTAATAACTATAAAAGACGTTCTTAGCTTTCTAGAATTTATAAATTTATACTAATAGTTTATTAGAGATTTTTTATAGATTATAGCTCCTCTTTATAGACTTATTAAGAAGAATATATCTTTCTAATAGATAGACGAAATAAATAGAGCCTTTAAACGTTTAAAGTAAGCCTTTATAGAGGCTCTAGTATTAGTCTAGTTTAATCTAGATAACGAGATAGTTCTAAAAATAGACTTCTCTAGATACTACTTAGAAGAAGTACTCTCTTAAGTAAAGAATAGTATCTTATAGCCTATAGCTTTCTTCTCTAAGAAATATATATCTACTAAATATAATTATCTAATTTATAATAAAGAGCTATTAGCTATTATTCGCTATCTCGAGAAATAAGAAGTAGAGTTAAAGAGTATAGAGTAGTTTATAGTTCTTATAGACTATAAGAACCTTAAATACTTTATAATAGTCTATAAACTATTCGAAAGGTAAATATAATAGTAGTTAATTCTTAGTAAGTTTAACCTAATAATCTAATACTATCTAGATAAAGATAGAGACCTTCTAGATATATTAATAGGAAGAGACTAGAACCTTCTAAAGAAGAGAGATAAACGTCTTAACTATAGAATAGTATAATTAATTTCGAATAGAATAATTTAAGAGAATACTATATAGCTAGTACTAGTATTAATAGAGAGATATAGTCTTATAAACTAGCTATAGAACCTCTAGAAAAAGAGAAAGATATAGAATAAAGACTTTATTTATCTTATAGATACTATTCGTTAAGAGCTTAGAGTATTTCTAAT
>LKTO01001074.1:0-10735 GCA_001399465.1 Hymenoscyphus scutula | reverse complement strand
ACCACATACGACCATAGACTGAGGAGAATTGGGCATCCCGTCCGCTCTGCCATACACAAGCCTCAGATCGGCAGATTAGTAGTTGGGTGGGTGACCACCAGCGAATACCTGCTGTTGTATGTTTTTTGCTTCCTATTTTTGTTGTTGTGGAGTGCGTGGAGTGGGGAATGGTGGACCTTACGAGCCAAGATGCACGGGTCTGTGCCTACAGGCTTTCATTCTGAACTTTGTAGATGCTGAATTCTAACACTTTACAGAGGTTAGAAAAATATAATAAAAATATATTGTAATGCCGAATTGTAGTATCTATATTTGCATATACTCTCTAATATTTTCAATGTGTCGCTGTTGAATAAGTATATAGTTCTTACCATGCTACGCTGCTTTTTAGTGATGCCCTGATCACATAGACCTGTGCATCTAGGCTCGTTACGCACTACAGCCGTATGCACAACTAGCGCGAATATCAGATTTTCTACTCCATCAAAAAAAGGGAAAATCAGGACTCGACTTTTGCCCTTCTTAGTATTACTTAACAACAACGTCTCTATATATTATAGTATAATGTCTAGTAATACTATAAAAGTACTAGATTAAGTATATATATATATTAATCTATATAGAGGCGTTGTTATTAAGATATATAAGAGCTTCTAAAACAGGAAAGAAATTACTATGTGAGTTTTCGCTTTTCTTCTTATTACTTAAAAACAATACCTCTAACGTGGTATACCAGAACCCCGGACACCCCAGGACCTCGGACACTTTAAATCTCATACAAAAAACGTCTATACATAACCGTGCACTTTACGCATTTATTAATAAAAACATCTAAAACTGAATTTTTATTAAAGAAACAAGGGTTTAATACTATGATAATATTTGTTTTAAATCTCTACTAGTTTTACTTAACGATTCGCTTAAAAAGGCCCCTATAACTGTCAACTATTTTTTCTTTCTCAAATAACACTTTAGGACAAGGTAAGTAATATTTAAAAAACTAATGAAAAGAATACTCCTATATTAATTGAATAAAGTTTTCAATTTTAGATGTTTTTATTAATAAATGCGTAAAGTGCACGGTTATGCACAGACGTTTTTTGTATGAGATTTAAAGTGTCCGAGGTCCTGGGGTGTCCGGGGTTCTGGTATACCACGTTATATATAATAAAAACTTAATAGACTTACTTTAAAAGTTATATAGTATATACCTCTTTAAGGATTTAAGTTTTAGAAGTGAAATAATAGAAATATAATAGAGTATAGAGTAGTGATTTTTACCTCTCTTTACCCCTCGGTCGCACGCTAAAACACGCTAAGACTACTAGCGCGAAAACTAGTCAATCCTGCTAACCTTAACTTTTTTACACTTTCTAGTATTCCTAAATAACAATATATCTATATATAATAAAAAGTTGATATACTAAATCAGAATACTCTATAGTCTAATTATCTAACAGCGCTTAGACTTTAGACCCGTGGTTGTTAAGTTGCAAAAAGCAGGGCGGGTTGATTTTCACTTTTTTTTCGTGAGGTCGCCAAATCCGATATTCGCGCTAGTTATGCATACGGCTGTATGCACCTGGGCACCCACCAAACCCCGTTGATCATGACATTACCAGAAACTTACATTGAAAGGTACCTAGGTGCCTTGAAGTTGGCCGTGAAAATTCTGGGTGAGTTCCTAAGTTGTCCCAACAAAAGCCGCAAACCGCCAGTGAAGTGAAGTATACAGTATACAGTATACTAGGGCATGTTTGGGTCACACCCAGCTTGTAATCCGTACCTTCTTACCTTTGTCACCCTTAAGCACACGCGTAAAGTCCTGACAAATATAGATGAGGTGGGCCAAAAGAGCCACTTTTCAACGCCTTGTACATGCTCCTTCCAGAAGGGATATGTAAGATGGCGGAACGAACTAAAAGGAAGTTAATTTCCTGTCTCGTTAGAAGAGAGTGTTTAACCAACTAGCTAGTTAGGAGTATTTATACTACAACTTCGAGACGTTCTTCCCTACTAACAGCCTTTGGGGAGTTAGTGGAATTGCTAAATTAGATAGTGAGAATACTACTTTTAGTTAGTGGGTAATTGAAGTGGATAATTGCCCTTTAAAGCTCAGTGTGAGAAATGAGTACATTAGACTAATGACTGTCAAACTAATCTAATACAATCATCATTAATTGATTAACCATTGATTTTTGTCTATGTTAGCTCGCAGCTTCTAGCGAGAGACAGTTAAGTTAAGCATGCTTTACTTATAACTAGGCAACCGAATCAGCTATCTAAAGAGATTATAGAAGCAGCCATTAGTCTAAAAGTTGCGGGTTCTATATAGATAAGGAAACAGAAGAAGAGAAGAAGACAAAGCCCGACTATAAGGATAACTACTTTCTTATTAATGTATACTATATTAATCTGATTTAAGTTGATTTTTCTAAACTAGTTAATCTAATCTAATTAAGAGAGCTATTAATTAAAATTTAATATATTCTAGTCTGATTAAATCAATTGATAATTGATTAACTGATTTTTTCTTGCTCGCACTGTTTAAGCTAAATCTATTGACGAGATAACAGGATGTTGAGATCATATTCTGGCACCAAAAGGGCACTTACAGATAATGGAGCTAAACAGGTCCTTATATATACCACAACGGATAATCATTCACGGCATTTTTGTAAAAAAATCATACTGCCTCACAAGCCATAGTGACTTTATTAATGAAACTGTTCATCATATCTGCCTCCCTACTTTCTAAATTATTATCCATACACCACAGACACCAATGCCCACCCCATTTCGGTTTTCTCTCAGAAATCCATCAGACAAGTACGCCCAGACACGCAGAGACTTTGTCTTGTCCACTGTACACCATGTCTATCATCAAAACATTTATCGAAGAACCTTTGTTAGCCGTGCAACTTGATTCGGCAGAGAAGGAAGTAGGGGAGGTGGTTTTCATCGAGAAATTGGCAGCAAGTGAGTTTGAGGACCCAACCCTCGAACTTCACAGCATTTCCCAAGGATACGAAGAAGCAGAGTCGGAATCTGATGACTACAATGACTACGATTCTTCTGCGCCTGAACATGAGACTATAATCACCTCAGAAGAGGAGGAGGAGACGAATTCCAATCCATGGGAGTTGTTGAGGCTGATGGGTGGAGCGATGTAAGTACCTCGAGAACTGCTACTATAAGAAGCCCTTCGAGCTGAATTATTTTCTAGATACCAGAAGTTGATGATGCGTACTTTCTGCAGGAAGGGTGGAATAAAGCTGGTTTCACTCGTGAAGAATCGTTAGCTGTAAGTAACTCTTTCCCACGCTCGAGCTACTGTAGAGATAATCGTATCCGAGCCAAAGGGAACCTTGGTTTAGGATGGCGATGGCGATCAATATGAATCAATTTGTATTGTTGTATTACGTCTAAGGAAGAAAGTGCGATGCACTCGAGACTATATACACCTGCATGATCACTAGCTCCAGGGTCACGTGGTGTACCCCACAACACCTACCCAGTAGTTGTTGCCTCCTGGTGGCCCAAAAACGTGGCAGTAAACCGCACCTGCCTACCTGATCATTGTTCCCTCCTAGGCTTGAATTATCCTACGGAGGTAGAACAACTAGTGAGGGAGGGAGGTGCGAACCTCTATTTACTGCCACTTTTTCTGACCACCGGGAGCTCCGGCTCTTGACTCCTTTATACATGTAAGCTAAAGCTAATTTTCCGACAGCTTGAACGCCAAACAGTCATCGTCCCTGTGCCTCAAAGCCTTCGACGCAAACAACACGGACGAGTCAACAAGTGTTTGCGAGATGCCTACTTAAACTTCCCCACCGAAAGCCAGGTGCTCTTCATCCCCTCCGTAAGGAACGTCAAGAGTCTCCTTATCTCAGCTCCCGCACACTACAAGATAACGAGTTTCTACTGCCATAAGAAGAGTCTCAACGTCCTGAAGAAAGAGATATCCGACCAAACGATCTTAGGTGCTGGGGGTGTCATCAAGGTACACGACACACAGAATGTAGTTGCTTTGTTACACTACCTTGTTCCCCCAGAGCCTGTGGCACCAAAGGAAGTCAATGGTAAGTTCCCCCACATCCAAAACCTCAAAATCAGACTTGCTAACAATTGAATCTAGGATATCTCGAGGACAAGCTCCTCCCTGGAAAATTGACTTGGGTCGAAAGCGAGGAGGAATACACTAGATTTCTCACCTATCTTGATCAAGTCAAGAAGAACTCCATCGAATTGGCCCTGGACTGCGAAGCGAACCGCGGTCTCTCAAGGAAAGGGAATGTAACCCACTTGACCATTTCTATCAAGTCCCTCGATCACACCTGGGTCCTCTGCCACACAAGTCTCCCCCCAAACTTCTTTGACATCCCCGATAAATCCTCCGGCAAAACCCTCCGCTCAATACTCGAAGATCCAGAGATCCAACAACTCTGGTTTGACGTACGTTCAGATTCTGATGCTCTCTTCGGAATTTATGGAATCCGTCTCGGTCATGTCATCGATATCCAGCTCATGGAAGTAGCAGCTCGATACGAAGGCGCAAGATTACGTCCAAACATTTCTGGTCTGAAAAAATGTATGCGTGATCGCGGTTACGGTTTCTTGTCACCATCTGTTTGTGACCGGTGGCTGTTGGATAAGGAAAAAGGGAGGGACGTATTCGATTTCCTTGGTTGGATGGTTTTGGAAGAGAATCCACTTCCCGAGGAAGTGAAATATTATACTGCTGGTGACACATACATTCTGTTTGGACTGTATGATTCCTATGTGGCAGACTGTAACTTCATCGGGAACGTTTTGGAAGTTGACTTGGGAGCGTTGGTCGAGGTGGAGTCGAGGCTTCGTGTTGAACAGAACCAGGATCCTGATTACGATCATGATAGTAGGCTGAGAGAGGAAAAAGTAGCAGCACCGGCGATATTCTTGGCACTTGATTTCGTTGAGTATAGCGGTGAGCGAATTCCTCGGGAGCTTGACTACGATCAGGAAAAGGAAAACCGGTTTTTTGAGGGATTTCCGGTCACAGAGACCATCGAGTTGGCAAAAGACTGAAGAAAAGGAGATGGATGTATGGCTTGTTCTAGAAGTTATAGCAACAGACGGTGCCAGCGGTACACTGTAGGTACTTGAGCTAGTATAACCTGGACCCTCTTCAGCTAGTCAACACTTCTTAGTATAGAATTAGAACCACATACAATTGACTTCACAACTAATGAACAACCACAACACAAAAATGGCCTGAAAACTGAGAAAAGTTAAGGGGCGTGACCCACATAAAAAAAGACTTTATGCCGTGAGGCACCTGTCCAGCAACGTACCACAATTGTTAGTAGAATTAGACTGAACACTGATAAGGAAGACGCCCTTCTATAAGTAAATATAGATGAGAAGTCTAACCATGTTTATCTAATTAGGGTAGGGAATACTACAAAGTATAAACGGAGCTTTAAATCCTACTGATATAGTTGAAAGCAAGTAATTTTATATTAAATATAAGTGATTGTAGTAAGAAGGGAGGGGTGGTAAGTATAAGCAAAAAAGGAGTTGAAAATTGGTCGAGAGGGCTCAAGCGAGACTAAGAAGCTATGTGTTTCGAACTTGGCATTTAGAAAACCACGATTTGAACTTCTGAGCTGTTGATAGTATGCTATACCAGAGTCCTGTCTTTTAACGGGGCAGCGTTTAGTTCTGGTATGTTTTACTCACCATTTTTGGGATTGACTAATAATATTGCCTTATTGACTATTATTATACTATTGGTCAATAAACACAGACTTTACGGATACCACGTGAGGTTCACTAATAGCTTATTTACTCCATTTTAGATCCCCTATCTACCTATATAAGAATACCTACCCCCCCTTCTCTTCTTACGTTCTCTTCTCTATAGTTATTTCTCTGTTACTTTATTTATCACTTAATTTTTACTCTTCTTTATCTTATTATACTTAACGCTAGGGAGTTTATAGAGACAGACATAGCTTAGATAATAGCATTCTAAGATAACCTCTATACAGTTAGATTAGGAATAAGATAAGGAGGTAGAGAAGGGGGGTAAACAATTAGGGAAAGGCTGGGTTAGGGCTGATTAGTATATAATCTAGGAACAGCTTCATTTTAGGTCTTTTTTAGGTGTTAGTGAAAAAGACGTTGTATCTATAAACTCCGAGTTTATTAACCATCCTCACGATATTAACCAATATTCCCACTTTATTGACTAATCCAGATAATGGTGGATAAAACATACCAGTTCAGAAATAAGCATATAGACGAGAAAATTTCCATTGAAAAAGTTAATATTTACTTGTACAATGAGGTGAGCTAGTATATTTCATTCACTAGTTGTGGTATTAGCTAATTATATTACTATTATAGACTATCAGTAGCGTGTCTAGTAAGTTTATTGACTAAGATATAGAGTAATTAAGTTCAATAAATCAATGTACTTGATTTATTAACAACTCAAGGATTAAATACTAAACTATTGATATAGTAAGTTTCTTATACTAAATCAAGTGTTGACACCATCTAGAGTAAACAGCTTAAAATTATAGAGTTTATGAATGTATAAAGAACTGGGTACAACCCTAGTTCTTTCTAGTAACTTACTTTAATAAACTAAGTGTTCAATAAAATCTAGCTTAGTTGAATTGATTAAATAAAGGTCTTGACTTTCTAGAGTTACGTAGTTTTAAGTAAATAATTCTTCAATCTAGATGAATCATTTTAAAGTAACAATGTATTAAGCAATAAAGTTAGTTCAACAAACTTTAAAGTAATTGTATTTCTTTCTAATTTGTAGTAAGATCAGGTGCGTGTCTAGACAAAATTGGTAAATAAAATATAGTAGGGTGGCTTGAAGTTTTTGACAGTAAGAGATGACTAGTGTGTTTGAAAAACAAAAAGTGAAGAAAGGTACACATCATGCATAATATAGGATTGGTGTAGTAACTTTGATCGACAAGAGAGAACCCATGGGAAATTAACCACCAGTCTAAGGAAGCTACTTTAAGATTCATTATCTAGAAACTTCCTATCAAAAGGTGTAATAGGATTGATTCCCAAGGTTCCAGGTAAGAATTCATGTTGTGCTCACAGTTTCCTGCTTGCATTAGAATGATAGAAGCGCACTTGTCAGATGATGTTTGCAAACCGCTATTCACTTGCTATTTGCTGTTAAAGAGAGACTCTTATAATTGAAGTTCAAGCGCCTCTTCACTGAACATATGATTCGCTTTTGGGCGCCTTGTTATCCTATATATATTCCTACCCACCCTAGCATATGTGTCTTCCCAACAAACGACCCAGACTTTGAAACTGTCACCCCTTTCACATCAGATCTCGACACCACCCACCATTGTTTTAGTGACAAAAAGCGTACTTAGCATTCTTTGGTGCAAAACCCGCAACCATACGTGGCACAGCCACAGTCCACAGGGAACCAATCAGATTATGGCATCACCACCAGCCCTCTCGCAAACTGATAAAGTTTCAGGTGGAGGAAAGAACACGACCAGCAAGCCAAGAGCAAAGCCTCGGAAAGAGGCTGTAGAGAACAAGGCGGGAAAATGTAGGAGCTCTTATTAAATATCAACGAGTATGACTCTAACCTCTGAGTAGCTAAAGCAAAGCGAGTCCGAGCAATTTCTCATAAGCCAAAATCGAACGACGAGATATCGAAAATTGCACCAGTGATTCATCCTAGTTCGGAAGAGGAAACCAAGCTGGCCGCACTCAAAGCTGCCGAGGGAATCACACAATCTGAAAGTGTGTTGATGTCACACCCTCTGTTGCTAATTCAACGAAAGGTGGCCTACAACCATGCCTATGGCTTTTCTTTTGACGGAAGTCTCTTCAACCTCGAAATCTACCAGCTCCCAAAGGACTCCGTCCCCAAGGTGTATGACTTCGTCACATCTATCTATCCCGGTCATGCATACGAGCTTAAGAAGCGGATGAATGCAGCTGCCAAAGATGCTGGGGTTCGATACATGACTCAAAACCAACTGTCATATGCCGGGACTTTTGACGACAAGGCTGGCAGGAATCCATGGACCTTGGCCAATTTAATCAAGAACAGCAGGGATGAGAGCCATGCAAAGTACTATCAATATATTGATAAGTGGCTAGGCTTGCAGAGCACATTCCTTACTTTGCAAAAGCGCCTGGAGAAAACCTTGGCACGATCGGAAGCCGAAAGACAAATGACGTCTAATTTACCAACCCAAAGTGTGCGAACTTGCGAAAACTCCTCACCAGTTGAAGAAATTAAGAACACGCCAGCGAATCCAATTTCCCCAGTCTACCTTGTGGTTGATAACCCAAGAGAAGCTAAGCGAACTCCACACAGCTCTCGAAACACTCCCACGAAATGGCGAGCCCAACCTGTTTTGCCATGCAGTTACTGATAACACTTCACACAATTCCCCAGTATCGGTGCTTGCTATGTTCATAGATACTTTTCGAAAGACATACATCTTGGATATTGCTAAGCTCGGCAAATCATCCTTCCATACCGTCAGCCGAGAGGGTGGTATGTCTCTTAGTAAAGTCCTTGAAGATCCGACTATCCCCAAAGTCTTTACAAGCACGAAAGACATCATATCTGCATTCCATCAGCACAACAAAGCTCTCATGCAGGCAGTTGTTGATGTCGAAGTATTGGAAATGGTGGCTACTGGTTCGACAGCAAAGAGAAACCCCTGCTTGTCTCTAGACCTAAATCTTGTTAGGTGGATTTACGGGGCACAACGTAACTACGAGAATATGCACAACAAATCCCTCCCTACAGAGAAGGAGGCAGAGCTAATTGTCTTTGGGTCTGCTGCCTACAAGGCTAAGGCAATTACTCCTAGGTTTGTGGCTGGGTCAAATCAAACGAATGATGCCCAAAAAAGAACTGTCTTGTTTGAGTCTGCAAAGAGGGGAAGCATGCATTTTATGACCTAGTGGCAGGATTGCAAGGAAGATAAGGGAAGGGGGTAGGGGGGTTTAGTCTCAACCAAGCTGATGTATTTGAAGACAAATTTCATCCCAACATTCATTAATTAGATAGGGTAACAAATTGGAAGAACTTAATCAATAGCCTTTATAATTTGTAACTGTGAGCCTGTAAATAATCTTTAAGCTATTATTGTCCTCGGTATTATAAAATAAACGGTAATTAATAATTTGGTCTCTTAAGGTACTTTTTATACTAAAACTGCCTCTTCAATCTACTATCTATGTCTTCCAAATAATTATAAGTTGTAAATCAAGATATGTTAAAGTCTCAACGTAAAGGACATTCTATATATATTCACACATGTTTTAAGTGATCTAAATCAAGATATAAAGTTACTCTCCTCTACTACCTGTCCGCTATTACTACTACTATTAAGATGCCCTCTCTTAAGAGAAGTCAAAACGCTATATGCTAGGAGCTCCCTATATATAATACCCTATCTCAACAACTAAAAGTAGTAGCAATAATGAGATGATACAATTGAAGGGAACGCTACAGCGTAGGGCGCCCTGGAAGTAAGTTAGGAGGGAATTGGTATCGAGGTGTTAAGCTAGAATCTAGTTCTAAAATTATTCTAATTTCTTCTGGAAATTTTCATATAATTGGCCTAGGTGGTGCAAGGTTTTGTTGGAAATGCCAACGTCGCTGTAACTCTGCAACATTCCTGTTGCATATATGGAGCTTCTTGATGAGGTCTTGAGTATCCGTCTCATCGTTGGCATCAATTACCTCTTTCTCGATGAAAGAAACCGTCTCTGTGAGATCAGCAAGTTTCGTAGAGAAGAGACGAACGTGATGAATAAGGAATCCAAGGGGCAAGAAAATCAACGGGATGTCTGTGTGTTCAAACAAAGCAGCAGGAGCCAACTGCGAAGAAACGGGAGCGGGGAGTCGAAGTGGAACGGGAATGTCACTCGATATTAGCAGCGCTAAGTCAATGGCAGGAAGTTCAGGGTGCAATGAATTCCGGTAGGTTCTATTAGTTTTCACAATCAGAGAACAGAAGGGCCAGCTATCGTTAGGAGTTTGCATGAAAACTCCTGTGGCGTATATGGTTAAAATCGGCACGCAGCTAGTTTGATTTGGAGCACCTACGATGTGGCAACAAATGCACTTCTGCATTGCCAGCGTCATTCTGCCACAAAGACTCATAATATTCTAATGAGGTCGCAACTTCCATGATCATCTCCATGGGAATGGGACTCGTAGTCGTCGCCCGTCGGAGAAGTGTGTTAGCGGGAGGAGACCATGGAGGAGCGGCTCTGTTGTGTTGGGGTAAGTCAGGGCGATATGCTGAAAATCTGTCCACATTATATGGCGGGGGCAGCGATTATCGAGGAGAAACTGTCAACATAACTCGACAAAGAGAAGATGGAAGACAATGCGCAGAATGTTCTTCTGGGAGACCTTACATGACCCGAAGACAAAAGGGTGGTCCGTCCTCCCCAAGCATTAGCGGTGGAGAGGTGAAGACCATGAAGGAAGTGGAAAGAGCTTCCTGGGCCTCTGTCCAATGGACTTCGGAGGTTGTTGGTGAGTAATTGTCGGGCTTCAATTCATCTCGATCGTAAAAGAGGAGATCAGTCTGAGAACCAACCCAGCTGTTGGGCGCAGCATATTGTTGAGTATCCGTCATGTTGTTGTGGTGCCCCTTTGCGTGAGGATCGGTTTCTTGAAGTTGTAGATGGAGAAGAGGGAGGAGGGGTTTTGGGG
>LKTO01001073.1:0-10764 GCA_001399465.1 Hymenoscyphus scutula | reverse complement strand
AAGGTTCTATATAAGACTAGTATATCTACTATTAGATAGAAGCTTTATACTTAACTTAATATTATATTATTATTACTATCTTAATAGCTTTATAGTTAAGTAATAAGTTTATCTCTAAGTAAATATCTAGTCTATAATTAAACCTCTTTATAAGTAATAAACTCTAGCGATACTTAGTTACTTTAGTTAGTTAGTTTAAGAATTATTATACTTTAAGTATCTAAGCTTAGAAGTTTAAATCGTAATACCTCTAAAGACTACTTCTATCGCTAGCTCTAGTACTAGTACTATTAATATACTAATCTAGAGAACGCTTACTATATTCTAGAAAGCTACTACTCTAGACAACGACGATAATAGAAGTATACTAGACGTACTAGAGCTATATAGAGTTAAAGCTCTTAAGATAATATAGATTAAGCTACTCGATATCTACTATAGTAAATAATAAGAGTTAGAATCGTTTCTACTTTAAATAGAAATCTATTTTAACTTTAATAAAGATAAGTTCGACAGCGATAGTACTATATCGTCTATCTTCGCTATCTTATAACTTTAAGAGACTACTCTTAAATAGATATAGCTATATCTAGAGGACTTTTTTATATATAAAGCTCTAGCTAGAAGTATAGTAAATACTTAATTAATATTTAGATTATAGAATAGGTTTAAGGTCGCTATATAATAAATATTTAGTAATATCGATATAGTTAAGACTATAGTATATAAGCTACTTAACTTATACTAAACTAGATTAGTAATTAATTATATAAATAAATTCTAACGCTATAGAAATAAGATAGAGTAGGATTCTCTTACTCTTATAGAACTATTCTATAGAGAACTTAATATTAAGCTATATAAGAAAATAGCGTGATAAAACCTTAATTATAAAGATATCGCTACTATAATTAAAGAGGTAATCTATCTAGATAACTATCTATAGAAATCTAAGAAAATAAACTCTTATCTAGAATATAAGAAATATAATAAATAGAATTAACTAGACCGCTAGAACGATTAATAAGTAAACGCTATCTAGAAGAGAACTTCTAGAAAGCTAGGTCTCTTCTAGAAGGAATAAAACCGACGACGCGAGTAGAACCTCTACTTTTCTTATAGCCTGTCTAGCTATAGAGTAAGTAATTATCGTAAGAAGACTAATTCTTTAGAGAAGTATTAAGTTAATACTATAACTAGAAAGGAAGTAGCCTTACTTAAGAGAATTAGACTATCTAATAAAGAGCTAGAAGCTTATAGATATAGAATATAAGTAGAAAACGAGAATAACTCTATTCTTAAGTAATATTATAATAAATAATCTAAGTCTAAATATACTCTACTACTATAACGAGATATAGAGATAGTAGAGTTATTATTAGAGTTATTATTAGAGTTAGTAGACTCGTTCGATAAAGAATATAACTAGAACGATAAACTATATCTAGACGAAATATAAGCCTTTATAGAATATTTCGTATATAGTAACTAATAGATAAACCTTAATAGAAATAAATTAGACTTTTAGACCTCTTATATAACTAGAGAACAGAACCTTAAAGTACTAGAACGATTTCGAGTTTAAAGTAATAATCTAATAAGTATTATCTTTAGAAACCTCGAAAGTAGCTTAGATACTATAGAAGAAAAACTAAATATATAACCTCTTAAAGATATCTTTAAAATAGTAACTATAGAATAGAGAGAAAGAGATTAACTCTTTAACTAACTATAAGTAGATAAATATTAGACTCTAGAAGTTATATTAGAAGATATAATTATATAGAAATAATACTATCTAAGATCTATATTAGTATAGAAAACTAAGAGATAGTTTACTAGTAATAAACTAGACTATAATATAAATATAGAATAGTAAATAGTTTATATAGTATCTAATAGTAATTTAGACTAAGCGACGCTCTATTCTTAGAGGATTAATTCTTAAGAAGTAGAGAATAGTAGAAGAAACTAGAGTTTTAAGGTCTAATTTATTAAAACTAAAATTTATACTACCTTAGAAGATAGATAGTTAATAGTAACTATAAAAATTAGAGGAAAGAAACTCTAGATTATAATTAACTCTAGAGTAATAGATAACTTCCTCTCTCTATTAGTACTTAAGAAGCTAAACGTCTCTATTAAGAAAATAGAACTATACTAGCTAGATATAGTATATTAAAATAGAGTTATTAATTAGTAAATAATTCTAATAAGACTTATAATTAAAGAATATTATTTAGATATATAATTTAATATTATTAAGATTAGAAGCTATAATATAATACTTCGTATACTATAGATTAGAGAATATAATTCTAATATCGACTAGAAAACTTAAAGAATAAATTTTAGTCGATACTACTATAAAGGCTTATAATAGTAACTATAAGGCTAGAACGAGGTTAGCGCTACCTCTTCTAATATACTAGAACACTTTATCTAGAGTTCTCTATAGATTAGTAAGACAGCTAATAACGAAATATCTATATAGTATAGAGAATTTATAGAGTTATTTAAAAACCTATAGAACTTATAAGCTCTACTAGAATACTATCTATAGGATTATAAAATTAGATTAATTAAGAGTTATAACCTTAAGAAATAGAAAATATAGCTATATAGCTAGAATAAACTATAGCGCTTTAAAAGCTATATCGTCGACGGTTTAAAGAAAGATTATATTCGAAGATTTAAATTATCTATTCTATTAAATATACTAGTTATTATTAAGAAGGATAACTTAATAAGTAGAGTCTATATTAACTATCGAGAAGTAAATAAAGGAATAATTAAGAACACTTACTTACTACTAGAGAGATAATATCTACTAGATAGAATTAGCTCTATTAAGATATTTATAAAACTCGATTAACGAAATACTTATATCTTAATTAGAATTAAGGTAGATAATAAATAGAAAACTATACTTAGATTACTCTTAAGACTCTATAAGTATATAGTAATATTATTTAGGTTAGCTACTATACTAGTAATCTACTAGAGATAGAATAATAATATTCTAGAAGGTCTTCTAGAGATAATAGTTATTTATTATCTAGATAATATTTGTGACAACACGCACAGCTTATAGACCGCACACGAATGCACGACTACGCCAGGTGTAAGTTAGGCACTGTAGAACTGTCTATACAAGGATTCTAAGCTAAAGAGAGAAGAGAAGAAAGAACAGAAGCCTAGGAGCTAGAAGCTCTTATATACAGGAGGTTATACCAAGCTATAGCTAACCGAGCCGGGCTCAGGAAGCACAGTATCCGCTGGGTTCTAGTCGAGGGTTGGCCTAAGGTGTAGTAGCGGTTAGAACCGTTACATTACCCCCCCTTTTAAAAAGAAGCTTGTTCTCAAGCTTGTAGAAGCGTCTATGCTATCGTCTAACTCTTTATACGAATCCTCCCTATTCTTATAAGCCTTAATCCAATCACCTAAGCGACGCAGGGGGCCTGGTTATGTAGAGTGTACTATATAGAAGCTTCTTAGCTTATGTAGGGAATACTTAAAGTCAGAAGCAGGATACTACTCTAGATCTTCGTTATGTCCTACCTATTTAGCCTTATAATATAGTATATTTCTTATCTTTTTCACTATAACCACTTCTTCTACTTCCTACTCTTTATTGTCGGTAATCTATATAGGTGAGAGTAGCTTATTTACTTATTCTAGCAGAGGATCGTCTAATACTTTCTATAGGCAGTCTATTAAAAACATAGGGTGTATTTTCATAGAAGCTAGTAGCTTAACCTTATAGAAGTGTCTAACCTTTTAAATTACTTTATATAGGCCTACTATTTAATAGTCTAATTTATAGCTAGGGCGCTCTGTCTTCTAATTCTTTATAGATACCTAGACCTTGTCTCCTACTTTAAAGTCTACTTCCCGTCGGTAGGGGTTAATATCCCTTCGCTTCTTGTCTTACGCTTGTCTTATAATCGTATAAGCTGTTTCCCATCCCTCCTAGATCCTTTTAACTACCTACTAGGCCTCTTCTTAGTTCAGCTTTTCCTTTACTATAGCCGCGTCTAGCGTGTTCTAGTCAAAGGAGGTACGAGGTAGGTATACATTTAGGAGCTCAAATAGCAACATTCTAATACTCTCGTAGAGTAGCGTCAGCTGAGCATAGTCTATAATAGGCAGGAGTTTAGACCAGTTGTTCTACTAGTAGTTAACAAAGAGGCGTAAGCGCTAGTCTAAGTACTAGTTCATGATTTCTGTCTGTCTATCTGTTTACAGGTAGAAGGCTGTAGACAGCTTAATCTGAATACCTAGTATACGACAGAACTTGTTCTAGAAGTTAGATATAAATTATAGTCCTCTGTCTAATATAATTGTCTATAGCACTCTATAGTATCTGTAGACATATGTTACGTACAGCTAGGCTATTTCCTTTACATTTGTTATCTTATAGTATAAAATAGAGACGCTTTACTTACTTAAACGGTCGATCACTATATAGGCTGTATTATACTCTAACTTATCTTTTAGAAATAACTTAAAGTCTATAGTAACGTGTTACTAGGAGCAGTCTAGAACTAGTAGAGAGTAGAGGAATCCTAGCGTACAGTCTCGAGAAACATAGGCTCGCTTATAAGCGTAGTAGTTATAGGTATACTATACTACATCTAGAGGAAGTCTCTTCTAGTAGTACTTCTAGCTAAGGATTCGAGCTGTTTTTACTTTACTAGAGTATATAGAGGAGACTTAATTATAAGCTTCTTTAATTAGGTCTACTATTAAGGTATCTTATATAGAAACTACTAATCGTCCTTAGTAGAGAAGTAGTCTATTATCTAACTAGAACTCTCCTGGCTAGTCTAATGCTTACTTCTAGAGGGCGGCTAGTAAGTCTACTATATAATTAGCTGTTAAAATACGCTCTATTAATTAGCTTAGCTCGCGTATTACCTCCTCTAGGGAGGCGAGGTCTAGGCTATTGTTTTCTAGGATTGCTAGGTCTAATTGTTCTAGCTGAAGTAGTACCTTTATCTAAATAAATGCTTTAAGCTTGTCCTGTAGACTAATGTCTTGTTCCCTTTGTATAAGGGTATCTGCTAGTATGTTATTCTTGCCTGTTTAATACATAATTATAAAGGAGTATTACGAGAGTAGTTTAGCCCACCTAGCCTGACGGCTAGTAAGCTGCTTAGTTGTCATGAAGTACTCAAGTGCTTTGTGATCAGTGTATACCTTGAACCAGGAGGGCGCGCTTTAGAGTTCAGGGCGCCAGTAGCCGAAAGAGCGTACAATGGCTAGCATCTCCTTGTCGTAGATCTCGTAGTTGTATTCCGCGGGGGCTATAGTCTTTGAAAAGTAACCAACAGGGTGCTATTCGCCATTAGGGTGTAATTGAGAGAGTATACTAGTAACAACTCTATCTGAAGCGTCTGTTTCCAGCTTGTATTCCAAGGCGGGATCGTAATGTCGGAGGAGAGGAGACAAGACTAGGCGTTGCTTAAGCTCTTCGAAAGAGCGGTGGCAAGGCTTGTCGAATACAAAGGGAGTTAAGGCTTTTGTTAGGTGTGTAAGTGGCTTAGTAACGATTCTATAGTCTTGAATAAAGCGCTGGTAGAAGTTATAAAAGCTAAGGAAAGACTAGACTCCTTTAACTATATAAGGCTCCTTCTACTTATGTATTATAGAGACTTTGTCTAGGTCTACTTTAATACCGTCGGTACTAACTATAAAACTAAGATACTTAGTTTAAGTAATACTGAATTCGTACTTCTTAATATCTGCCTATAGGCTAGCATCGCAGAGTCGCTAAAGAACCTTTTATATATGCTTGTCATGCTCTAGAGAGTTGTCCGAGTAAATAAGAATGTTATCTAAGTAGGCTATATAGAAGTTGTTAAGGTAGTTAAAGAGTATGTTGTTTATATAGCGTTAGTACGTCGTAGAGCCGTTTATAAGACTAAAGAGAAGAACTTTACATTTATAAGAACTATATCTAGTATAGAACGTTATAAGGTCTTTAGATTCTAGGTTTATATAAATATAGTAGAAAGCCTAGCGGATGTCTAGCTTTATAAAGAATCTAGTATTAGCTAAGTAAGCGAGAGTCTTATTAATTAGAGGTAGAGGATAGTAGTCCTTATAGATAAGAGCGTTAAGCTTATAGAAGTTAATATAGAAACGGAGGCTACTATTTAGCTTGTATACAAAGAGCGTAGGCGAGGCAAAGAGTACCTAGCTAGACTTAATAAATCTCTTTTTAAGGTTCTTAACTAGATACTACTTAATAGCTTTAAGCTTGTCTATAGAATGATAGTATAGTAGACTATAATTAAGAGTGTTAGCAGCTTCTAGCTATATATAGTAGTCGTACAAGTAGTAAGGTAAGAGCTTATCTAAAGTAGCCTTAGAGAACACGTCTTTATATAAGCTATACTAAGAAGAAAGCTTGTCTTTAATTTCCTAGACAGTTACTTTATTATTATCTTTAAGAGCCTCTTTCTCTTTCTCTTAAATCACCTAGTCTACTTTATATAGACTAGTAGAAAAGAACTCGTTGTCCTAGTAGTATAAGTATATATAAAAAGTATTTACTAAAATGTAAGCAATATCAAGCGAGGGGAGCTCTTTGTTTATACAAGGGCTCCTTAGAGGCTACAGGAGCGTAGCGTCTAGTAGGCGTAGCTCTTACTACATCCAGCGTATCTTGTCACATATGTCTCATTCATAAGTGTTCTGTCTAACAGTCTTACATGTTACAGTCTTAATCTCGGTTGTTTCCTAGCTCTTATAACCTAAGTCCTGTTCTTCTAATAGAGTGCGAGGCGAGGATAGGCGAATAGAGCGAGAAAGGATTACGCGGGGTGTCGTCGCTTACTAGTCGTCTTAACGTTGTACATCCTCTTAATTCATTATATACTCCCTGGCTAGTATATCACGCTGGTGGTTCGGCTGGCAGCGTTGAGGGCGTAGGTGGCTCCTAGGTAGACGAATCTCCTTTTAGAAGGTTAGCGGAGGGGGTTTCTCGTCGTCAGGCTATATAAGTGTTCCTTATCCTAGGTTAAGCTATATTTTAAAGTAAGCTATCTATTTAAGTCTAAGGATGATTTTATAGTTTCTAAGGTCAAGGATATAGAAGGGGATGTTAGTTTATTAGTACGCATCTATAGAGAGTTAAAGAGTAAGAATATAAGTAATAGAATTACTTAACTTACTATCGAACCCTTTAGTTATAATAGCGTGTACAAGCTTCTAAGGTTTAAGGTTAAAGAACTTAGCTATATCGACTATAAAGGCAGTATTAATAAAAGTAAAGCTATTTGCTCTAGTATTAATTAAAACATAGGTTATAACTATAATTCTATTATTTACTAGAGTATATAGAACTATAAAGTACTTTCTACCTATTAATCGACTTAAATCAATCTTTTCTAGACTAAGAGTATACCCTAGGCAGGAGTCTTAGCCTAGAGTTCCTCTTTTCCCTTATTATATAAGAGTTCCTCGTCTACTATTTCCTCTTCATCTACTTCCTTAAGATCAATTCTTCTTAGCTCAGGACAGGTAGTAGCATAGTGTCCTTTTCTATAGTAGTTGTAACAGGTAGTATAGGCATCCGCTAGTACTAGTCGCTTTACTTCACGAGGCTTCTCGCTAGAGTTACAAGAAGTAGTTAGAGGTGTTATACAAGGAGTTAGGCCTAGGGTGTTTCCTAGAAGTCAGGAGGTAGATAGAGCAGAAGCTATAACATTACTTAGAGTAGAGGTAGAGGAGCGAGTAGGTTATATAGGTCAAGTAGTAGATCTTTCTTAGTATAACTTCTAGTAGTCCTCTCTTATAGTAATACGTCTCAGCTCTATATCTAACGATAAGTAACTAGCTAACAGATCCTGGTAGGTATCTAGTATACATAGTATTAGCGCTATTCCTCTTTAGAGTAGAGTTATTAGTCGATTATATAAGTCTAGGCGAAGGTATTCTCGAGGAGTCTATACTTCTCTAGCTAGGTGTAAGAACTAGGTTTAGAATTCCTAGAACGTTTATATAATCTTTATTATTAGATAATTATAGTTATATCTTATATCTCTTACTTAGTTTAGATTAATAAAAATAGAAGTAAGGTAGTCGATTATCTCTATTACTAAAACAAAGTATATCTAAGAATCTTTGTTAATTCACGGTTAGAGGTGTTTCTAGGCGTCTCCTGTCGTATGATTAAAGACATAAAACATCTTATCTTCCTTGTCTTAGAAGTAGTCTCTGTTACTTCTAAATTTTCCTTAGATCTAGATCTTCTAACCTAGGAACGTAGGGTCTGTTCTGTTAGAGAGGGGCTAAGGGTCTAGTAGTTTCACTAAGTACTTGTAGCTAGTACTTAGGCTTAGGCTTAATATCGTTAATTCTAAAGTTTATTATTCTGTTGATCGTATGATATTTTAAAGTAACAGAGTAGCCGTCTAGAGGGCAG
Source organism: Hymenoscyphus scutula (assembly GCA_001399465.1). NCBI lineage: Eukaryota > Fungi > Ascomycota > Leotiomycetes > Helotiales > Helotiaceae > Hymenoscyphus > Hymenoscyphus scutula. The sequence continues at coordinate 2,330 of LKTO01001073.1, read as the reverse complement.
CGGCAGGGTTGCTTAGAGGCGGAAGGCAGCTAAGGAGCTGTTCAAGCAATTGCTGGGTTTACGACTGGTCCTAGGTAAGTGCTCGGACTTGCTCTTACAATGTGTTTAAGCTTTCAGGGGCGTCGTCGTAGTTAGAGTCTAGCTAGTGCTTAAACTGAGCCGCTAGCGAGTTATCGTTTTACGGTAGGCCGTCGTTGTCCTAGATTGTGTCCTCCGGGTTATTAGCATTGTTAGTAGAGCATTATTCTATTCTTACAGGACGTACTTTAGGTACTATCGTAGCAATTGTAGTTTTGTTGTTTTACTTTAAGGAATACTCGTCTTGTTACGTGGTTGTATCTAGGACTTGCTAGTCTCTAGATCTTCTTAACTCCTTTTTTGAAAAGCACTACGGCTAGGCAATTAAGGATCGTGGGGTCCTTCTATTACACTAGATAGACAGGTAGGGAGATTATCTATGGCCTTCCTAGGCAGTGTTAGTGAGCTTAGAATAATATAACGACACGTACAGCTTATAGACCATACATAAATGTACGACTACGCCAGGTGTAAGTTAGGCACTATAGAACTGTCTATATAAGGATTCTAAGCTAAAGAGAGAAGAGAAGAAAGGACAGAAGCCTAGGAGCTAGAAGCTCTTATATACAGGAGGTTGTGCCAAGCTATAGCTAACCGAGCCGGGCTTAGAAAGCACGGTATCCGCTAGGTTCTAGTCAGGGGTTAGCCTGAGGTGTAGTAGCGGTTAGAACCGTTATAATATTCTAATATATTTAGATAAAATAGAAGAATATAAGAGTTATATATAAGAAGTTATAAAGAGACTTACTATAGTAAACTCTTAATTTAAATTATTAAAATATAAGTTTAAAGTTACTTATACTAAGTTTCTAGACTAGATAATATCTCTAGAAAGAATAGAAATTAATCTAGATAAAATTAAAAACATTATTAACTAGAAATTACTAAAAAACGTTAAGAATATTTAATACTTCTAGAGATTCGCTAACTTCTACTATTAGTTTATAGTAGACTATACTAGAATATCTAAACTAATAATAAACCTTATATATAAAGAAGTACCTTTTATATAGAATAAGATTATAGAAATAGCTTTTTAGATAATAAAGAAACACTTTACTAAGGAACTAATCCTATATAGCTATAATCTAGAAAAGCTAAGTACTATAGAAATAGACTTATTAGATATAGTAATAGATACTATATATCTTTAACTAGACGAAAATAGAAAATTAATATCTATAGCCTACTACTTAAGAATATTAGACCTAGTATAATAGAACTATACTATATTTAAGAAGAAACTACTTACTATAGTCTTTACTTTAGAGTATTAGAAAATCTATCTCTAAGAAATAAAGTATTAGATAATAGTTCTTACTAATTATACTAATCTTTAAACCTTTACTACTACTAAGAAACTTATAAGTAAGCGCTTTACTAGATAGTTAGAAACTCTATTATACTATAACATTATAATCTAATACGTTATAGAAATAATAAACCTAAGAGCGAACGCTCTTAGTTATAAACTAGACTATAAAGAAGCTAGAGAATATATAAAGCTAGTAATTCTAAAAGAACTATCTAATAGAGACTTAGCTCTAATAGTTTATTAGATTATAGCTATATAGATAGTAGATCTATAGCTAGATATAATCTAGGATATATATAAAGAATAGAACTAGTACTATAATAGAAAATTATAGATTCTAAAAGAATATATAAAGTAGTTTATTAGTAAGTACTATTTCGTATCTACTTATAGATATTAAGGAATATAAAGAACTACTTAGTAAATAAAATAATATTACTTTATAGATTATCTACTAGCGATTATTAAGGAAGTAATAAAGAAGTATAATACCTATACTTAGAATAAGACTTCTCGCTAGCTACTATATCCTCTATACTATAGCTAGGATTATACTACTCTGCCTTAGATACTAACTTTATAGAGGTAGAAACATTAAAATAAATATATAAATAATAATAAATAATATAAATATAATTAACTTTAACGCTTTATTATACTATAAATATAATATATAAATCAACTAGATTTAATATAACTAATAAGAGTACTCTTTAGCCTAATACTCTACTACTTAAAAATATAGAAACTTAATTTTAACCTTTATAATTACTATATCGCTACTTTAAGATTATACTACTAGATAATATATCTTCTAATAGTTCTATCTCTCTTTTTATACTCTATTACTCTTCTAAAATTATTAAGTCTATTATTAAGTATATAAATAGCTATATTAGAGAGCTATAAGACTACTTAGTAAGCTATACTTATATAA
>LKTO01001072.1:0-10766 GCA_001399465.1 Hymenoscyphus scutula | reverse complement strand
CTTATAATTCGATAATATTATTAGAGGAATTTACTCGCTTATTTATTACTATATACTATAGCTTATATAGACTACTAAGAGTAATAGTATATAATAGAGGTCTATAATTTATTAGATAAGTCTAGAAAACTATCTATAACTTCGTTTAGATTAAATAATAAATCTCTATAGCTTTCTATTTATAAATAGATATCTTAATAAAATAGATAAATACTATAGTAGAGATAGTTCTATAGTAATAGATTAATATAATATAAGATAACTAGACTAACTAGCTACTAGTAGTCTAGCTTACCTTTAATAGATAGAATTTATTATTAATAAATATAAGATCTTTCTAACTTAGCTATATCTATCTATTATAGATAATAGACCTTTTTATAGAAATAATAGTACTCGTCTATATAAAGACTCTAATTTAAAAGAGTAAAGTAATAGTAGTAAGAATTAAAGCTATTATAGAATAGATATAATTATTAATAGTAAGAGCTTAGTAAGACTAGAAAGTATAAGCTAATCAATTACGAAATATTACTTCTATATATAAGGTTAGAGATAAAGTCTATTTAAGCTTATAGAATATATAGATAAAGAAGGCTAGTAAGAAACTCGACGCTTAATCTATAAAATTTATAGTTATTAAGATTATTAGTCTATTTATATATAGACTAGATACTCTATCTAGTATCTATAACGTCTTAAATATAGACTTATTATAGCTAGCTACTATAGATTCGCTAACTAGTTAAATTATAGATAACGCTTAACTACTTATAATCTTAGTAGATGATTCTATAGAGTAGTAAGTAGAGAAAATTTTAGACTAGCGATAGAAGAGGCTTCTAGAGAGAAGCTCTTATACTTATCTTAAGTATAAAGTTAAATAGACTAGCTATACGAATTTAATATAGAAACCTACTACTAAATTAGAGAATATAGTAGCTCTAGACATCTATTTATAAGAGTAGAGAGAGAGGTAATATTAAGAGTTATACTTATAGAGTAGATATTAAAGAACTCTAGCGACGCGTTTATATAACCTTACTTAGTAATATAATATATTAATTATAATATATTAACTTAAGAATATACTTAATAGAATTCTCTAGAATAAGTAGACTAAGTATATAAGATAGTAAGAACTCTATTCTAGAAAGAATAATCGAATCTTCTTATATATAGAAGCCTCTATAGTTTAATTTATTAGTACTTACTATAAGCTCTAATATTATATCTATAAAGTTTAGTAAACTTCTAATACTAGTAACTATAAGTACTAGTTAGCTTACTAACTAATCTATTAAATAAACTACTATAAAGAATTAAGTAGAAGCTATTAAAGATATAAAAGAACTAGAGAAAGAGAGCTTAATATATATAATAATAATATATAGTATACTTTCTAGTAGAACTTTAAAAAGTAGATAGTAAATATTTTTAAGTAATTAGAAGAGTTTTATAAGACTCTTTAATTAAAAGATATAGATATACTAATAGTAGAAAGAATTACTATTATAAAGAAATTATATTATATTCTTTATTAGAAAAAGTATAAACTCTTTTTATATAAAAAGATATTAAGTCTTAAATAAACTAGTAGTCTTAAGTCTAAGAAACTATAATAGAGAGATAAGCTTAATCTAGTATATATAGATTAATATATACTACTAGTAAGTATACTAGTATATATAAATTAACTATCTATACTTTAATTAATCTATATAGTCTCTATAATAAAACTATCTAGTTCTAATATACTAGAATTAGTTATAGAATCTATACTAAAGAAATATATAAAGAGATAATTAAAGATACTAGAAGTACTAAAAGAAATTATCTATAAGAAATAAAAGAATATATCTATATAAAGATAAAAACAAGTAGTAGAGTATATAGATATAATAGAACTACTAGTATTCTATTATAATATAGAATAATTAATACTCTCCTTTATATCTCTAGCTACTCTTCTAGTTATATATATTAGAACCTCTTAAATATATCTTTCTATATATATACTTCTTAAAACTATCTATAGTATTTATAGCTTTAACCTAGTTATAGATTACTATTAAGCTACTATTATATACTCTATACTCTATAAAGACCTCTCGCTTACTAATTCTCTAGTTTACCTAACCTCTTTAATCTAAGTTCCTTATTATACTTCTCTCTATAGTCTCTTCTTCTAAAGACCTAGTACTATAAGAGTACTAACTCTAGTAGAACTAAACTCTTAGTTATTAAGGACCTTACTATAAATCCTCTATCTAAATTCCTCTTATTCGCTTAGTTAAAGTATTAATTTATAACTATACTCTCTTACCTTTAGAAGACCTAGCTATAAATTATATAGTATTAATATATAACTATACTCTCTTTTCTTTAGAAGACCTAGATATAAATTATAGAGGTTATAGTATTAATTTATAACCTTATAGTAGATTAGTATATAACTCTCTATTCTCTTCTTAAATTCTACTTCTACTTCTACTTCTAACTTCTAACCTCTACTCTTAACTTTTAACCTCTTACTTCTTAACTTCTCTCTTTTCTCTTTAAAGTCTTTTATTAAACCTCTCTATTATATCTTTTCTCTAGTATAATAATTCTTAAACTATTTAGCTAACTAAGTCTCGTTAGATTAGATTACTTATAAAGAGGTTTATATTAGATTAGGTTTACTTAGAGGTAAACTTATTAATTAACTATAAAGCTATTAAGATAGTAATAATAATATAATATTAAGTTAAGTATAAAGCTTCTATCTAATAGTAGATATACTAGTCTTATATAGAACCTTTCTACTTATAGCTACTATAGTTAACACGTCGACTATATCGCTTATTAGGTAATTATAGTATAAGAGAATCTCTAGATCGCTTAGCTAATCTAAGCGATTCTTCTATTACTATAAGGTTCTAGGCGATAAGTCTAGAGCGATATACTTCCTTTATTAGAATGTTATCTAGGCTTTACTTTAATTATATAAATAGATAATTTATAATACTATTCTCTTCTTAGTCTAGTATATCTCTATACTTAAGTATAACCTAAGAAAATAATATTAGAAGACTATTAGCCTTCTTTCTTTTAATATAAATACTATCTATACTATAGAATATAAACGTTAGATTAAACTTACTAAATATATTAATAGATCTAGAGAAGAGATATTACCTTATACTTAATATAAATAATCTAGTTAAAAGTATATAGCTTTATCTATAACTTCTAAGACTAATAAATACTTAAAGTATACTTATTAAATAAAATCTTATAATATTAAATTATAGAATTAAATACTCTTAATTTCTAACTAGTTCTTAATTAACTAGTAATAGTAGAGGTTATAGAATAAAGAAGAAAAGGTCTAGTAGTTCTAGTAGAAGGCTACTACTAAGGTTCTTCGTTTATAGAGGCTATAATAATAACTTAATAAGAAGAAGTAGTAATTAATTTACTTAGACTTAAATTCTATAGCTAAGCTAGAGGCGAGAGAGAAGAATAAGTATAAAGAGAAGAAGAAGGCTAAGGTAGCTATTCTACTTATAAGTATTTACCTAGATAATTATATATCTACTTATACTAATACTTCTCTTACTAATACTTCTCTAGAATTTAGTCTTAATTCTACTTTCTTTAAGGCTTATTCTACTAACTATATAATATAGATAGACTTAGATTTTAAGAATAGAACTTCTTAAGTTCTATTAAATACTAGCTAATATTCTTATTTAGTTTTTAAGTATTCTCTAAATATAGATAATCTAACTATTTAATTAAATACTTTATCTTACCTCTAATAAGTTTCTAGTTAAGAATTCTCTTAACTTTATACTTAGTATTTAAGTTAACTAATTAAATCTCTATAAATAAGACTAGTAGTACTTCTAGTAATACTAGTTTAAGTAGAGAGATATAGAATACTAGAAAGATATTTATTATTTTTAGTAGAGCTAGTTTATAATTTAAAGGTTCTTTAATATCTTTAATTTTAAATAGTCTAATATATATATAGTCTAGTTTTCTACTTAGTCTCTTTATATTTGTAAGAGACTAAGATTAAGGTGACTAGATCAACTAGAGGTCTTAGCGGAGAGGTCTTTACGCGTAACCGGGTCGAAGCCAGGGATACTTGGAATGTTTTCAGGAATGAAGAGTTAAAGCTAGGGATACTAGAGATGTTTTCAGGAATGTAGGGATACTAGGAATGTAGAGCTAGGAAGAGGTATTCAAGGGGTCTAGATATATATAACTAGAAGGTTAGACGGAGATAGAAGAGAGGCATCGATTATTCTATATTATAATAGAACACTAGTGGTTCTATCACGTCTGCGTACTCTACTACTTATTCAGTTCCTTATAATATTAATATTTTTTCGCTATAAGTAGACTTTATCTCTCTTCTTTAGTATTAGCTTCTAATAACGTTATTTATTATAGTAGTATATATTATATTTAACTATAAACTATAGATCTTCTATAAATTTCTTATATAGACTCTTAACTTTCGAGGCTAATACTTAAGCTAATTTATTATTAACTATTATTTTTATTAGTCTATTATATACTAATAATTTATATCTAAAATTAGTATAGAATAGTAATATAAGTTTTATTTCTATTATTAAACTATTATATATAAACTAAGCTAAAGGTAGTAGTTCTATCTAGTTATTCTACTAGTAGTTTATATAATAGTAGAGATATATTTTAACTACTTAATTTATATATTCGTTTTCTCTATTAGTTTAGAAGTAAAAAGCTATTAAAAACTTTCTTTTTATATCTAATTACTCTATAAGAGTAGTCTAGAACCTTAAGGTAAAGAGTTTATCTCTATCTAAGAGTATTTCCTTTAATATTCTATACCTTAAGATTATATCTTTTAGATATATAAATACTAGATATTCTACTATACTTAACTCTATATATATTACTAGTATTATATATTTAGTAAGTCTTCTATAATAACTAGAATTAAGTTATATTTAACTACTATTATTAAGTCTTTAGATTTTAATAGCTTAATAATAAAATTCTAAGAGACTAATTTCTAAGATATCTATATAATAGAAGTAGTATCTATCTATCTATATAGTAACTAGTATAAAGCTTTATTCTAGATATAGATATTATACTTCTTTATTACCTTCTTAATAATTACTAGTAGATAGTCTATAAAGTAGTATTATTTTATTCGCTAAGTAGTTCTTTATATTCTTTAATATCTATAAGTAAGTACTAAATAGTACTTACTAATAAACTATCTTATATATTCTTTTAGAATCTATAATATCTTAATATAGTATTAGTTCTATTCTTTATATATATTCTAGATTATATCTAGCTATAGATCTACTATCTATATAGCTATAATCTAATAAACTATTAAAGCTAGATCTCTATTTAGAATTTCTTTTAATATTACTAGCCTTATATATTCTCTAGTCTCTTTATAGCCTAGTTTAAGACTAAGAGTATCTACGCTTAGATTTATTATTTCTATAATATATTAGATTATATTATTATAATATAATAGAATTTCTAACTATCTAGTAAGACGCTTACTTATAAGTTTCTTAGTAGTAGTAAAGGTCTAAAGATTAGTATAATTTATAAGAACTATTATCTAATACTTTATTTCTTAAAGGTAGATTTTCTAATACTCTAAAGTAAAGACTATAGTAAGTAGTTTCTTCTTAAATATAGTATAGTTCTATTATACTAGGTCTAACGTTCTTAAGTAGTAGGCTATAAATATTAATTTTCTATTTTAGTCTAGTTAAAGGTATATAGTATCTATTACTATATCTAATAAGTCTATTTCTACTATACTTAGTTTCTCTAGATTATAGCTATATAGAATTAGTTTCTTAGTAAAGCGTTTCTTTATTATCTAAAAGACTATTTCTATATTTTCGTTCTATATAAAAGATACTTCTATATATATAAGATTTATTATTAGTTTAGATATTCTAGTATAGTCTAATATACTTTATAAGCGAGCTAGCTATCTAAGCGAGTTAGCTACTTTAAAACTTATATAAAAATCTTTTATATATAATCGTATACTTTATATATTTATTAATAAAAACTTCTAAATTAAAATCTTATTAAAGAAATAAAAGTTTAATATTATAAAAATATTACTTTTAAGTTATTACTATTTTTAATTAATAGTTCGCTTAATAAGACCTCTATATTTATAAACTATTTTTTCTTTTTTAAATAACTCTTTAATATAAGATAATTAATACTTAAAAACTAAGAATAAATAGTAATTCTATAATAATAAATTTAAAAATTTAATTTTAGATACTTTTATTAATAAATATATAAAGTATATAGTTAAGCTTAAGAATACTAAGCCTCTAATAGATAGGTTATCTCTCTTCTTCGATAACTAGAGGATCTAGATTAAGAATAAGTTTCTTATTAACACCTCTATATTTAAGCTAGAGAAAGCTAAGATAGCCTACGTTCTTAATCGTATAGCTAATATTACTTAGAAGCATCTTATACTCTACTACTAGAAGAGACCTAAGCTGTTTTAGTCTATAAAGGAAATAATTATATATCTTATAGATATTCTAGAGAACCTGTTTAAAGTATAGAACGCTTATATTAAATTCCGCTAGCTTACTATAAGAGATAATAAGACTTTTATAACCTTCTATACTCGCTTCTTATACTTTATAAGTACTAGATAGATACTAATAGATAACTTATAGCCTAATCTATATATTAAGCTTATACTACCTCTATAGTAGTCTATCTTACTATTCTTAAACGTCTTACTTATAAGTATAGCTCTAGTAAATAAGTGTCGACTTATAAATAAGAACTTACAAAGACTTTAGCTCTATAGAAGTAACTTATAGATCGCTCGTCTTCTCTTCTAGGCTATAACTACCTCTATAACCTCTCGTCTAGCTAGAACTTTTACTACTACTTAAACTATATTCTATATAACCTTCTCTACCTTAGCCTCTCGCCTTTATAGACTATTATATAAACTAACACCTACTTATAAGAATATAGACAACGACTACTTTAAGTATAAAAAGACTAGTTACTATACTTATAAGTGCTCTAAGAACTCTAACTCTATTATAGATGTTAATAAGCTTATAGAACCTATATCTAACTTAGAACAGTTAGAAAACAACTAGATCTAGGGAAAGTCTTCTCTCTAGGCTTACTTTACTAAGGTTCTAGCTACTTAACTATTAATCTAAGTTAGCTACTTAGAGGAAAACAGTTTATAGTCTCTTATAACTTAGTTTTTAATAGATATAGATTTAAAACCTCTACTCTAGCTAATACTAGAGTAAATAGCTTTATACTTATTAGTATAAAGTTCGCTTAGTAGCTAGCTTACTTCTTCTCTTTAACTATTTATACTCTTTCTACTTCTATTATAGTTCGCGGCTTTAATAGATAGAGTCGATAGTCTATAGACTATTATATTATTCTTTACTTATATATAGACGACTATAAATAGTATAACGTCTCTATAGTCTTTCTTAATACTAGCTATTAGAACCTTATTCTTAGGTGTATATAGTTTAACTAGCTTAATATATAACTTAACTCTCGCTAGCGCTAACTTATCTAGCTTGTAGATCTCTCTTCTTCTTTTAATCTAGTCTAGCTACATCTTCTAGACTCTAAGATTCTAAAGACCTAGCTCTTAAACCTAGATTACTAAGCTAATATATATCGCTATAATTAGGCCTTAGAGGAATAGTTTATATATAAATACTAGAATAACTTATAACTATATATAGGCCTTATTAACAAGCTAATAGTCCCTCGGATCCTAGCGCGCCTGTCTACTACACCTCTAGCTATATATTATAGTATATACTAGAACCGCTAGAATAACTTATAAAATATAAACCGCGCTCTTATAGGTTTAGATATTTGTAAAGCCTCTAGAGTATATCTAAAACATATACGCCTCGACCTACTACTAGTAGACATCGCTACTATCGATATTACTATATATCGCTATAATTTATAAGATACTAAAGTTATAGCCTTTAGTAACTCTCTTTATAAGATTAATTACTTAATAGAAAAAGAGCTTATAGATTAAAAAGATAACTTATAAGTTAGAGAAAGCCTCTCTAAAGCTATATCTAATACTCTTCTCTCTTATCGCCTATATAACTATAAGATTAAACTTATAGATAGAAATATAGATAACTTATTCTATAGCTCTCTTCGCTACTAGTTAATAGATAAGCTTAAGGCTATAAAATAATACCTTATTAAGAACCTTTATAAAGGTTTTATTAAGACTAGCTAAGCTCTCTTTATAGCCTCGATTCTCTTTATTAAGAAGTCTAATAGCTCTCTATAGTTTTATATTAATTACTATAAGCTAACCTATAAGAACTAGTATTCTCTTCTATTAATCGACGAAACTCTTACTTATCTAGATAAGGCCTATATCTTTATAAAGCTAGATATATACTAAGCTTTTTACTAGATTTAGATTAACTCTAAGTCTAAGGAACTAATAACGTTCTAGATATATTATAAAGTTTATAAGTATAAAGTTATACCTTTTAGACTAACTAATAGACTAGTAATATATTAATAGTTTATAAATAATATACTCTTTAACTATTTAGATAACTTTTATATAGTCTACTTTAATAATATTCCTATTTACTCTAAGAATAAGCTAGACTATTAGAAATACATCTATAAGATCCTTTTATAGCTTTATAAAGCTAGCTTATAGGCTAATATTAAGAAATCTAAGTTTAATATTACTTATATAATATAGTTTATTAGTACCTCGCTAATATTAGTACCTCGCTACTTGAAATCTTATAAAAAAAACGTCTATATATAACTGTACACTTTAAGTATATATTAATAAAAAAATCTAAAATTGAAATTTCAGTTTTATTAATATAAGAGTATTCTTAAGTCTTAGTTTTTAAATATTACTTATCTTATATTAAAATGTTATTAGATAAAGGAAAATTTACTAATAATTACAAGGGTATTTTTAAGCGAATTGTTAATTAAAACTAGTAAAGAATCAAAATTGATATCGTTATAATATTAAACTCTTGTTTCCTTAGTAAAATTTCAATTTTAGATTTTTTTATTAATATATAACGTGGTTTACCACCGAGCGACGCATATCACCGAGCGACGTACTTTTCCTCACTCTACTCCTTATAAACTTTAAGACGCGTTTTTTCAACCATTTATTATGGAAATTCAAACCCAAGAAGCGCGAATCATTCTAGCTATCAAGGCTATTCGAACGTCTAAAAAGCTAAGTAAACACTCTATAGCAAAGATCTACAAGGTCCCTGAAGTAACACTTCGACATAGAATAGCTGGCTGAACCCATCGCCTTGAAATTAAAGCTAATTGTTATAAACTGAACAACTTAGAGGAGGACACGATTGTTTAATATATACTTGATCTAGATTCGAGAGGATTTAGGCCCTGTCTAACTAGTGTTGAAGATATAGCGAATCTCCTGCTTAAATCTCGAGAGGTACTATGCGTTAGCAAGAACTAGGCATATTAATACATTCAACGACGACTAGAGTTAAAGACGCGTTTTAATTGTGTTTACGACTTCTAAAGAGCCTTGTGCGAAGATCTGGAGCTTATTAGCGCGTGGTATCGACTAGTTGAGAATATGCGGGCGAAATATGATATTATGGACCCCCTCTGCTGATATCAACCTTTAGGTCTCACAGACTCCTTCCTTACAACCTAACTAATACTCTTTTATAGACGACATTAGTTAAGAATAGGATTGCACGTCATTAAGGAAGCTCGCTAACCCCTATTTTCCAGACAGTAGCTGTATTAGCTAAGGGTATAGAGCTGTTAGCTCATAAGATGACTTTATTATTAGCTGAAGTCTATACCCTTCGCAAGGCAAATGAAGTACTAAGTAAACGTCGGAGGGCTAAAAAGACTCGGGCCTGTCAAGGGGGGGCACCTACTGTAGAGGATACGTAGGACGTATTAGCTCAGAAGGAAGCAGAGGAACAGGCTCGACGCGACAAGTGCTCTGAGGAGGGTAGGCAAAAGGAGGGGCAGCCGTCTGGGCGACGATGTAGTACCTACAGGAAGTCTAGTCATAATACACGAACTTATCAAGAGGCTGTAGATACTTCTAGTTTATCAGATTCAGATTCAGATTAATTAATATAATATGTTGTGATTATTTAATTTTACCCTTTAGGTGGCAGGGTAGAGGAAAGTGCGTCGCTCGGTGATATGCGTCGCTCGGTGGTAAACCACGTTACGTAAAGTATACAGTTGTGTATAGACGTTTTTTATATGAGATTTCAAGTAGCGAGGTACTAATATTAGCGAGGTACTAATAAACTACGTTAAAGTATCTAAGCTTCTATATAAGTACTAATAGAATTAAAGTTAATCTAGAAAAGATAGAAATAATCTATAACTAGAAATACTCTATTATAGTTTATAGTATTTAGTTCTTTCTTAGCTTCTATATGTCAAGGGTTGCACCCGTAGAGTGAGTCTTGGAGTACTCCAGCGACGTGAGCACGTGACCTCGCTTAGTAACGCAACGCATTGATCGCAACGCATTGACTTGACAGAATCCTCTAGAATGAGTAGACTAAGTATATAAGGTGGCAAGGACTCTGCTCTGGAAAGGACAATCGAATCTTCTTGTACATAGACAGCCTCTGTAGTTCAATTCAAAGTACTTGCTACAAGCCCTGACATTAGATTCGATT
>LKTO01001071.1:0-10767 GCA_001399465.1 Hymenoscyphus scutula | reverse complement strand
CGCTTAAGTGATTAGATTAAGGCTTATAAGAATAAGGTAGATTTATATAAAGAGTTAGACAAAAGTATAGACGCTTCTATAAGCTTAAGAATAAGCTTCTTTTTTAAAGAGAGAGTAATATAATAGTTCTAATCGCTACTATACCTTAGGTTAGCCTCTAGCTAGAACCTAGTAGATATTATACTTTCTAAGCCTAGCTCGGTTAGCTATAGCTTAGTATAACCTCCTATATATAAGAGCTTCTAGCTCCTAGGCTTCTATTCTTTCTTCTCTTCTCTCTTTAGCTTAGAATCCTTATATAGATAGTTCTATAGTATCTAACTTATATCTAGCGTAGTCGTATATTTATACGCGGTCTATAAGCTATATATATCGTTATATCTACTAGTTCTAGTAACTCTAGACGAGTATAAACCTCTTCTAGGCCTAGTAGCGTAGTACTATAACTTCTTTACCTCCTCTACTACCTATATCTCTAGTACCTCTCGCGTCTTCTATATAACTATAGTAGCTACCTTATATCTAATTATAAGTAAAATTAGAGTATAGACGAGAATTAATAAATATAGCTAAGATCTATATAGACGACATAAAGTATAGAGGTACTAGTAACAACTTTAGACTTAAAGTTACTATACTCTATAATATTTATACTAGATATAATATATCTAATATAGTATATATAAAAGTACTACTAATTATACTTAAGAGCCTTACTTTAGATTTCTACTACTCTACGCTCTCTACTACTAACCTCTCCTTCTAAGACCTCTACTACTTAATCTAAGAGTACTTTAAAGATATAAGCTATAAGCGAGCTATACTTATAGAATAGAATAACTTAAGCCTTAGCCTTATTAAGTTCTAGAATTAGAATAAGATAACTACTTAGTACTTTTAACTCCTTATTATAAGACTCTAAGTAGTACGCTATAGACTTAGCTAGAAACTCTAAACTAACTCCTTTCTCTTAAATAAGCTTATACTTACTTACTAGAATACTTCTAAATACTAGATTATATACTCTTCCTCTTCGCTCTCTTTTTAATTATTAGCTACTATTAGTACTCTTAAGACGTTAATTACTATCTATAAGTATATCTATAGTACCGCTACTACTAGCCTAGTAATAACCTATATAATAGACTATAGGTTCTAGTTCTTATATAGTAGTCTATATATAAGCTAGAGCTGCGGCTTATTAGAGCGTGTAGTAAATACTCGTGAATTAAACTATAGAGGTAGACTTTATATAAGGACGAATAACTAAAGAAAGAAGTATACAAGAAAGTAAGATAGACAGCCTTATAAGAACGCCTATCCTTAAGCCAAGTAACACGTGAAAACCAAGTGTATAACTAAGCGTGTATGTGAAAGTCATACGTGTATATGAAAGCTATAGTTAGGGTGTAACACCTGACATCACCCTCTCTTTAAGAACCTCCCTTAGAGGTCATCGTCGTCTTCCAAGACACCTATTAGACTTTTGAGACCTAGTCCCTATTCCGATAGAGTGTAAAGCATCTAATTCCTGCCTGCCCATCAAGGAGTATTCTAATGCCTCTCCAGGCCCAGTCCTTATTCCGACAGGGTGCAAAGCATCCAATTCCTGCCGGCCCATCAAGGAGTATTCTAATGCCTCTCCAGGCCCTCCTCGCTGGTATGTATTTGCAGTCCTTAACCTTATGTCCTGACTAACCGTAACGCAAACACACACCCTGCTCTTTTTTGTGCTATATACACATCAGACGACACCTACTTTGCTTGTTTTAGCTCTACGTAGTAACACATATCTCTAGGGCTGTCTCCCAGTCTATATCGCTACTCTCTAAAGCCGAAGCCGTGAACTGACCAGCTATTCCACGTCTCCCTTGCTCTAACTTAATTATAACTCAGCGAACCTCTAACATAAACACTTAAATCTCTGATTCTAAAAGAATCCTCTAACTCTACCTAGCTACTACCTTATTTCGTCTACAGCTATAAGACTTTCCTTAAACTCTGAAAAATAGACAGCGAATGGCCTAGACACTCTCTTACATAAGGCATGGCCCACGCTATTACCTTCTCTTCTCTCTTAACACAAGGCATAGCCTACGCTATCGCCTTCTCTGTCGACTCTTGACCCTTGTCTAGCTACCTTATCCTGTCCGTAGCTATAAGTCTCTGCTCAAACTCTAGGAAATAGATAGTAAATGGCCTAGACACTCTCTTGTATAAGGCATGGCCTACGCCATCACCTTCTCTTCTCTCTTAACATAAGGCATAGCCTACGCTATCGCCTTCTCTGTTGACTCTTGACCTGTTTTCCCCGCGCTTCCCTTTTAAAATCAGGACTTCTAGTAAACGATCGCAACGGCGACTTGACTCTATAAATGCTAGCCTTAACTCTAGCACCTCTACTTGACGTAGGAGACCCATTGCCCTCGCGGGAGCTCCGTTATCCTCGGCCATCCTTCACATCACTTATACCTCTTGTACACTCGCTCGCTCAGGTATAGGAGTTGTTCATAATATCAGGGCGTGTAGCAAATACTCGTGAATTGAACTACAGAGGCAGACTTTATACAAGGACGAACAACTAAAGAAAGAAGTACACAAGAAAGCAAGACAGGCAGCCTTATAAGGACGCCTATCCTCAAGCCAAGCAACACGTGAAAACCAAGCGTACAACTAAGCGTGCATGTGAAAGTCATACGCGCATGTGAAAGCTATAGTCAGGGTGTAACCCCTGACACAGCTACTATAAAAACAACTACTATAGAAGGAATAAGAAGTAATACTTTATCTATAAGAAGTAGAGCTACTAGTTAATAAACTACTCTAAGTATAAGCGTAACTAGATAAGAGATCGCTTTAAGATATTAAAGTAAGCTTAGAGGAGAATTCAACGAACCTGCCTTTAAAAGGTCATTTAGATAGTACGTTCTCGAGTATAAAGAAGGATAATTCGACTTCTATAATAAAGTATTTCAAGTAATTATTCTTAAAGATAACGAAGAAGAGCTCTTAAATACTCTCGAGCTCGAAGAGAGCGAGAGTAAGAGCTTTATAACTTCGCTTAGCTAAATTAGTACTTCTAGCGCTATAAGTATTACTTCTAAGCTCTCTAAGGCAGCCTGTTTTTACGCTTTTATAAGCTTACTTTCTATATCTACTACTAATAGTAAGAACGCCGAGGCTTTAATAGCTATAGGAAATTAATAATATAACTTAAGCTACTAGTTTAGTATTATAATCGATATAGGCGTAGCCTTAAAGTTAACTATAGGCTATAACTAGTACCTAGCCTATAATTTAATTTAGAGCACGTCTATTACTATAGCTTTAAAGAGTAAAGTAACTATTAAATTTAGTATTAGTATAGTAGTATCTCTAGGCTCTATATATATTAATTTATCTATTAGCCTAATTGAATTCTATATACTTTAGATAGATACTCTCTTTCTACTTTACTTAGTAGATATAGATAAGTTAGAAGTCTACTTTAATAACCTTAAAAATACGCTTATTACTCTATAATACGAAGTATTAGTAGTATAGCGCTTCGAATACCTCTTTCTAGTTTAGAGAGAGTCTTTATACTTCTTTCTATAGAAGTCTCTAAGCTAACTAATAGAGACTAAGATTCGCTAACTTTATAGACGCTTTAGATATCTATCTATCGGCTGTCTCTAGCTTCTACTAGAGCGCGCTAGCTACGATGTTAATCTAGATATACTTAAGTATCTAAACGAGTACTACTACTACTACTAGAAGTATAGAAAATCCTCTCGTCGCTTTCGCTTTACTCTTTATAATAACGTCGAATTTAATTATAACATCTATATTAATATTATATATATTAATAGCTAACCTCTATTATATATTATAGATAAATATACTCGCTTCTAAGCTAGTAAATAGCTATACTAGATCTTAGCTAAGTATATCTAGGAAAAGCTATAAGAGTACTAGATTAATATCTACCTTAGACCTCTAGATTTAATTATTTATAACGCTAGTAAGAACTTTATAAGTAAGGAATTTAAGTAATTTAAAGGTTCTATAGAAATATATACTAAGGTTATATCTATAGAAGTCTATAACTCTATTAGAATAGTAGAGTACTATTATACTCTACTTAGAAGAGTATACTTAATTATAAGTAAAGAGCTATCTAACCTCGCTAAAGATATAACTCTCTAAATAGCTTTTAAAGTAGTTAATAATACTATAGAATTTAATAGCCTTATATCTACTCTACTTATATTTAGTATCTATCTATATATAGCTAAGTTTAATACTCTCTCTTTCTCTATTAGCTAGCGCTTAAATATACTAAAGAAGGCTATAGAAGAACTATATAAACTCTAAGTAATACGTTAAGCTAATAATACTCTTAATTAATATAATAGATCTATAAATAGTCTTCTTAAAGACTTACCTCTTAATTTAGATATACTTATATAGCGTGAATCTAGAAAGTAGACTAGCCTATTTATACTTATTAGAATAGAAAATAAGGAATATATTATTAAGCTTCTAAGCGAATCTATAAGATTCTACTCTATAGTAGTAAAACTCTACCTTATAGACCTAGACCTCTAGAAGCTACTAGCTATCTAGAAACTCGAAGACGACGAGGCATTCTAGCTAGCCACGCTACCTAAAGTTCTCTAACTAAGGCGCGGCCTAGGTAGATGTTATAAATTATATATATACGTGACTAGTAAAAACAAGGCGGCGTTCTAACAGGTTAAGTACTATTATATACTCTTATAGTATTTAGAGATTAGTTAGGCTAGCTAAGCGATCTAAGGATTTCATTAGTTATAAATCACGTGACCTGGCTAGGGATTACTAGACAGCGCGACCGGTCTACTAGTCTAGTAGCGATAGAGCGACTAGGCTAGCAGGCTAGCATCGTAAGAACGAGGGTTCTATATAAGACTAGTACGTCTACTATTAGATAGAAGCTTCGTACTTAACTTAATATTATATTGTTATTACTACCTTAATAGCTTTATAGTTAAGTAACGAGTTTACCTCTAAGTAAACACCTAGTTCGCGATTAAACCTCTTTATAAGAATAAACTCTAGCGATACTTAGTTACCTTAGTTAGTTAGTTTAAGAATCGTTATACTTTAAGTATCTAAGCTTAGAAGTTCGAATCGTAATACCTCTAAAGGTTACTTCTATTACTAGCTCTAGTACTAGTATCGTTAATATACTAATCTAGAGCACGCCTGCCGCGTTCTAGGAAACAACTACTCTAGACAACGACGATAACGAGAGTATACTAGACGTACTAGAGCTATATAGAGTCGAAGCTCTAGAAACTATATAAGTTAAGTTACTCGATATCTACTATAGTAAACGATAAGAGTTACAGTCGTTTCTAATATAAATAGAAATCTACTTTAACTTTAATAAAGACAAGTTTAATAGCGATAGTATAGTATTATCTATCTTTACTATCTTCTACCTTTAAGAGACTACTCTTAAATAGATATAACTCTATCTAGAGAACTTTTTCGTATATAAAGCCTTAGTAGAAAGTATAGCTAATATATAATTAATATTTAGATCTTAGAATAGATTTAAAATTATTATATATCGAATGTTTAGTAATATTAATACTATTAAAATAGTAATATAAAAGTTACTTATATTACGTTTTCTTAAAAGTTATATATATATATAGTTTACGCTTATTATACTAACTAGAGGTCTAGGCGCTTAAGTACTTAAGGACTCCTACTTACTCTTCTTAGAAAGTAAGCTTTATATGTAAATAAATACTTTAATACCTTCTTCTCTACCTACTATAGCGTAACTATATCTCTGATTACTTTATAGCTTAATAGTTATAAGCCTAGTCTAGTACTATAACTATAATTATACTTCTCTATATAAATTAATATATAACAAGTATATTATAATTATAACTATCACGCTATTATAGTGTAATCTACATCTTCTTTACTATCTACTAGGATAGTAAGCTCTAGCTTTAATAATAATATACGCGAAATCTCTCTTAGAGCTTAAAAGAACTAGCTAGACTAGTTCTTAATACTATGGATTAACGCTGTTCAGGAGGGAGTATAGGAATACTTTAACCTGTTAGCTCTAAATATACCTAATATATTAACTAAGCTTAAGCTAGTCTTAGTTAATACTCTTATTCAAGAGTATACTTAAAGGAGATTCGAGGCCGAGGTTACTATAGTATTATATACTCTAGAAGTATATAATACTCTCCTAGAAAGTAAGTAGGAAGAACTATAAATTCTAACTCTACCTACTCTCTAAGGGTTCCTAGAGTCTACTTTCGAGGATATAAGGAAAGAGTATACTACTTAGAGTAGAGACTTTATAAACAACTCTACCGAAAGAATCTAACTCTAGAGAGGCTACTAAGTAGTAGTTATATAGATCTAATAAACTATTAAGGAAAGGCGCTTATTTACTATTCGCTAGAAGCTCGAAAACCTTAGTATTAATAGAACCTATATCTAGTAGAATATGATTCGAGAATTCTAGAACTAAATAGAGCTTAACCTAGCTACTACTCGAGCGCTTACTAAGAAAACATACTATGTAGTACTCGATAGCGCCTTAATAAAGTCGGTAGACCTAGTTAAATAGATATAGGAATAGGAATTCGTATACTAAGGATACTTATCCTATAATATCCTAGATGTTAACGAACTAGAATATAGCGAAGACTTCCTACGCGCGTACCTTTATATAAGATCAATGTAGGCCTAAAACAAGCTTAATAAAAGGAAGCAAGATATAGTTACTAGAACAACATATACATTAACCGAGACACTCTTTAATACGTTTCGAGCTCTTCTCTAGGACGTCTACTAATCTCAAAAGCATCTAAAAGAAGGAATCTACATAACAACTAAGCACTTAGATAATTCAACTTAAGCTTATCTTAGAACTAGAACAAGTATCCCTTGCCTCTACGAAATCAAGTTCTACACCTAGGAACTAATAAAATGTCGTCACCTCTAGTTTACTCTTACTAGCTCCTCTAGTAAACTATTAAAAAGAGACCTTACAGAGAACTATATTAAGTAGATGAAAGCTAATCTCTAAGGAACCTAGTAGACAAAGCTCTACGTAGCACTCACTAAACAGGGATAGTACTAAGCACTAGAGGCTCTAAGCTTAAGCTTAACTAACAAACAACTCTCGTATCCTAAAACAGAGTATGTTAGAGTAATCCTTGACCCATCTCTTATAGAAAACGAATTTATAGTAAGCATAGGTATTTACTCAACTATGCTTGATCACAGACACTATCTACTTAGTAACTTAACACTTCTAGACAACTATAGAGTAATAAACTTAGTTAACCGTAGAGAACTGCTCGATAAAGGAACCTTTATAAAAGTAATAAACTAAGAGAGCGTTAAGGCAGGTACGTCTAGGCTTACTATCTCTAGATTTAGAAAGCAAACGATTTAGAATATAATAAACGGTACACTTAGCTCTAATACTATGAATCTTTAGCTTACTAAGGTCGCTGTTATAGAGGGTTTTTATATAAATATTATAGCTGAAAAACAGTTGTTTAATTCAGGCGTTTAGTATATAGGGTTAGACTATATGTTAAGGATAGAGATAGCTGAATCGAGCATTATTATTAAAACCTTAGAGCGTAGGTAGAACCTAGTCTTTCTATAATACAAGCCTGTTTAGTACTATTCTAGTGCAATTCAAGCTAGTACGATTCTATATCTAAGTATTATAGTATTCCTAACACTTAAAGCTTAACGTTACTTTAGACCTTTAAGGGACAAAGTATAACTAAGAGAGGACTTACTAGAAATATAGCATCTAAGGTTAGGATATACTAGCCTAAAGGCGCTAGAAGTACTTATAAAACATACTTGAAATGTGATTATTAAGGGTATCCTAAGGAAAAACTATACTTACTATATAGTAACTTATACTAAACAAGTTATTTCTAGAAGGCTATTAGAGAACTAGTCGCAAAGACTATTCTAGAGAATCTACTAGGACCTGTTTGCGTTTGAAAAGAGCTATAATAGATATATAATCCTACTCCTACTAAAATACAAGTATAGTAGAAAGATATTCAAGTTCTAGCTTATAGAAAAGAATAGACACGAGTTAACGAGATGTCTTTAAGGGTTTAAGAGCTAGATAAAGAGGTAATATAGACTTACTATCTATAAATTTAAGTTAGATAATAAAACAGGACTAATTAGGATTAAGAGTATAATAGAGTACGAAAGTTAGACAGAAATAGAAGGAATTAAGCTTAAACTAGAACTAACTTATATATATAAGCTAAATAGTAGAATTGAATAAGTAGGACAAGAAATCACTACCTGCTTAATTAAGATACTGTCTAGAGTAAACCTGCCTAGAAAATTATAGTCTAAATCAACCTAAGTAGCTATATTCCTTTATAACTAGACTCTATCTAAAGTATATTAAATATATACTCTAAACTAGGTACTCGACGAATAGTTCTACGAGTATTTTCGATAGTATAATACTATAATTGTTACTATAGTTACTTAGGATTTATAACTAAACTAGAATAGAATATTTATATATAAAGCTTAAGTATATCTACTAAAGAAGAATAGAGAACAAGGAAGCTATATAAAGGTATTTAAAATAACACTCTATAGGTATATTAGATACCTAGTAGAATATGTTAGCTATAACATCTATAGGATCTAGGTACTATAACTTAAGAGAGTAATTATTACTAGAAACGTAACGTTTAATAAAACTACCTTCTATAATAAACTAGAAGAAGGATTAGTTAGCTAACTAATTCTAATCCTAAGAGATATTATAGAGTTAATTGTTAAGGAGGAAAATTAGGATACTAAAGCTATCCTTAAGTAGATAAGACAAGGTAATAATGCTCTTAATAAAGTACTTAATAAAGCTTTAAAAAATAGAGATCTAGAGCTCGATACTTAATTCTAAAACCTAGACGAGGTCTTTAAGCCTTAAACAGACGTTATTAAAGCTCTAGAGTAAAACTTAGAGGTAGATAGAATGTAGTAAACGCTAATAGGACTTTTAACTCTAGACCTAACGCCTAAGCCTGAGAAGGCCTATATTTAAGCTTAGGATACTAACCTGAAAGAAAGTAAGTATAGAATACGTTAATATAACGATCAGGATATTATTAGTATAGCTAGCGACATGCTAGGTGCGACGAAAAGCGCTAAAACACTAAAATTAGTAAGTATTAAGCGTATATAAGATATAAATTCTCTAAACTCTAGACGATATACACGCTCTATTAATAACTACTAGAACGGTATATCCTTAAACCTACGCCTATTACTCCTATTAGGAGAAGATGTAGACCTTAGCAAAGTAATATAAACTAAAGCTCTAATCGAACAAGATGTAAGTTCGATCGAGCTCTAGAGAGGCAGAGAATAGCTAAAGGTAGCTTATATAAGTAATAACAAGGGGAAGAACAGGAATAGAAGAATTAAGGGAGCTACTTCTATAAGGATAAGCTCTAGAAAGCCTAAGTTCCTCTCTAATAACAAGGATAGTAGCGGAAATTAATTAATTAACGCCTTACTATTAGAAATGATTAGTCTACACCTATAATAGGCTATACTAGAACATATAGAGTTATTCCTAGCTTCCTAGCCTATTATTAAGCTAGAAACAAGGGATAGAGGTACTCTACAGGCTATATATACTACTATAGTAGTAGTAGCTAAAAAGGAAGATTTAATAACACTAGATAATACTCTACTAAGAGTACACGAAAGTAAACTTCTACTAAGACCGAGAAGCTATAGAGAGCTCTAAATACACCTATTCGGAAGATGGTTTAAGGGAGATTACGAAATTAAGATTAAAAACCTAATAAGTTAAGCTTGTTAGATAGAACTCTTTCGAAAAGAAGTCATAGAAACGTCTTCTATACTACTTTAGTAGGTGTTTACCTTTAAACTAGATTTAATAGGATACCTTATAAGATGCTGTTTAAGAATAGTTATATAAGAAGACCTATAAGCTGAAGACTCGATCCTCTCCACCTATGTAGCCACGCTCGCTGCCCGATCCTTTAGACTCGCTATAGCTATAGCAGCTTACTTTGACCTCGAACTTAAATAATATAATGTTGTCAATGCCTTTATTAATACCGAAAGGAGCTCTAGCGCCGCACCAGTCGTATGCTATATACTAGACGGATTCAAAAAGGACGGAAAGGTTATACTTATTAATTAAGCGCTATACAGACTACAAGACTCCCTAGCACTCTAGTTCAACGAATTTATAAGCATGTTAAAGGAGAAACTTAAACTTATTCCTTACCTAGAAGAACTATACATCTATATAGTAGAAAATCGAAAGGTCTTTATAATATTCTACGTTAACAACGTATAATTTATATACTACAAGGATAATAAGGTTCAAGCTCGCTTACTAATTAATAAGTTAAGTATAGTATATAAACTCTATAATTTAAAAGATGTCGAATAGTTTCTAGGTGTTCAAGTACTTAGAGATCGCAAGTAAATAAAGCTCTAGTTAATATATAACACGTATATTAATGTGAGAGACTGAGATTAAGGTGGCTGGATCAACTAGAGGTCTTAGCGGAGGGGTCTTTGTGCGCAACCGGGTCGAAGCCAGGGATACTAGGAATGTAGGGTTAAAGCCAGGGATACTAGGGATGTTTTCAGGAATGTAGGGAGACTAGGGATGTTTTCAGGAATGTAGGGAGACTAGGGATGTTTTTAGGA
>LKTO01000107.1:0-114097 GCA_001399465.1 Hymenoscyphus scutula | reverse complement strand
CTTATACTAAGTAGAGAGGTAGTACTATCTCTTGAAAATAATAAACGAAGAAAGTATCTAACTATATAAGTTTATATCTTATATAATTAAAACCTACTCTCTATTTCCCAGCTAAGAAGTCTTTAGACGATTCCTTAACTCTAAGCTTATAATAACTCTAGTAGTTGTAATAACCTCTATAAGAAATCTAGCTTTATCGAAGTTATATATATCCTTCTCTATAATTCTATATTTAGTAATTATATTTTATATAAGTCTAAACTAGTCTCTAATAACTATAGAGTCTTTGTACTACGCTCTTTTATAATCGTACTTACAGCCGAATTTCGTTTTAATCTCTATATAACGTTTAATAAAGGTAGAAGTCTAATTCTTACCTACTAGAGGCGTGTCGTGTTTAGAGAGAAGAAGGTCTACTATTTCTTAAACAGCTACTAGCTAAGGTGAGAACCTACGCGAGTCTAGGTTAAGAATATATTATACGATAGCTAGCTCCTCTTTAGAGGTAAGTCTTTAAGTATTAGAAGAAGTATCGCGTCGTAAAGAGATTCTATATATTCGATTATAGAGAGTTATATAAGGCACGTCGTAGGCTTTAACATAAGCTTGTATACTTCTTAAATGACCTGAATTAAAGGCTTAGATAGCTAAAAGAATATAACTCTCTTTATTAGAGGGTTAGGCTTAGTTAAGTAGTAGTATTTTAATTTTAAGTTAAGTGTCGTGTTTTAGTATTCGAGTAATCGGCTTATCTAGGAAAAACGTTATTAAATTAAGTAATAGTCTTAAAATTATAGTTTTTATAAATAACGCTTTTACTAATAATAAGAACTATATCTTCTAGATTAGATATCTTATTACTCTAATAGATAGTTAGAGTAATACTAATATCTTATACTAGAGCTTAATAAAGTATAAAAGAGTTATCTAGAGTATACTAGTATTAGAATTATATACTATTAGTAACGACTTTAATATAGTAATATTAAATAAGACTATAATAAAGCTTATACTTAATAATATAATTCTACTTAAGATTTATATAGATTCGAGATTCTTATATAACTATCTTACTCGATTAAGTACTATAAAAGAGAAGAGACTTATAATTAATATTATATATCTTTATAAAGTATTTAAGTATAAGAATATTAACTATATTATATAGATCGAAGGTAAAGATAGTCTCGCTAATTCTATAACTAAAAGTAAGGCGAATAGTACTCTTAAAGCTCTAATCGATACTAATAAGTATAAGATTAAGATAAATATATAGATAGAGCGAAAGTAATAGATCTAGTAGAAATATAGAAAATAGAAGATTAGAAATAAATAGAGATTATAAGAGATTCTAGTAATCTAATTAGATAGATAATATAGAATAGAGCTCTCTAATTAGTTAATTTTTTAGAGGATTATATATATAGAAGTAGTTTAATAACTTTAAAGTTATACTAGTATTATAAGATATTCTATAGTAAATAGTCTTTAGAGTAGTATATATAATCGCTAAGGCTTAGAATAGATATTTATTAATAGTATAGCCTATAACTAGTAGATTATTAATAAATATAAATAATCTAAAATACTCTCTTTATCTTAAATATACTAATAATAAGTTTATAGAGATAACTTTTATTAATTTATAATAGTAATAGAACTATTTTTAACCTCTAAATATACTATTATTCTAGAGTATATACTCGCTTAATTATTAAAAAGTACTATATAAAAGTACTTAAAACTAGAGTTATTTATCTATTAAAAGTATTATTAAAAAATATATATATTATCTTTTAAATTCTATATCTTTATTCTTTATTAAAATATCTCTTATAGTTATAATATTTAGAATTATCTTCTCTTTCTTTATTATCTTATAGCTTATCTTCTATTATAAATTATATATTAATATATAATAAGTAAAGACTAGATAGTACTCTAATAGATTAGAGTACTATTTATATATAACTCTTAGAAGTATTATTAAAGAAACTAGATAATATAGAATCTTATTAGATAGAAAAGTTATATAATAGAGTTCTTATATAATAGAGTTCTTAGAGGCTATAGAGTTCTTAATATTAGAGACTCTCTTTTAAGTAAGAGACTCTAACTAAGGATAAAGGTTCTATATAAGACTAGTATATCTACTACTAGATAGAAGCTTTATATCTAACTTAGTTTACTTAGTTATTAATACCTTTTAGCTTTAACTACTTTATATAACGATATATATAGCTTATAGACCGCGTATAGATATACGACTACGCTAGGTATAAGTTAGATACTATAGAACTGTCTATATAAGGATTCTAAGCTAAAGAGAGAAGAGAAGAAAAGACAGAAGCCTAGGAGCTAGAAGCTCTTATATATAGAAGGAGTACTAAGGGTTATAGCTAACCGAGCCGGGCTCGAGAAGTATAATAGCCGACGAGTACTAGCTAGAGGCTAGTTTAAGGTATAGTAGCTATAAGAACTATTACACTTTATATAAGTAACGATTTTATCTTTAAGTAAATACTCTATAATATAAACCTCTTTATATAGTAACTAATCTATCGAAATAATATCTTTATTAGATAGATTAAGTTTTATTATATCTTCTTAGTATTATTCTAGAGCTAATTAAGTAAGACTTTAACTAGTATTAAGCTTTAATTTATATATTAATTTAAAGCTATTCTAGCTAGAGATTAAGCTTTTAATTAAGTTAGTAATCTCTCTTTTTATACTACTATTTATAAGACTATTAATAGATATACTCTTAAGTTACTTAATTATAATAAATTAATTATATAGCTAGAGAATAGTATTCTAAATTAGTTATACTATTAAATATCTATCTTTATAAAGTAAAAAGTCTTTAAATTTCTTTATAATATCTACTAGATTAGAGACTTAAATTAGAGAGAATTAAGAGACTTAAATTTAAGAGAAGAGATTATATTATTATAGAGGTCTTTATATATATTATATAGTTTATTAGAACTCTATATATATTAGAACTCTATATACTCTAAAACCTATATAAAAAGCTACTTAGTAAGTAACTCTACCTTTTTAGTTTATATATAAAAAAAGCTAAAATTAAAATTTTAGTTTTATTACTATATAAATAAGTAAAAGATAAAATTTTAGACATTTACTAATTATAGTTAACAATTCGCTTAAAATTACCTCTATATTTATAATTTATTTTTTATTTCTTTAATAACTAAGTGATTATAATTTATATATATCTAAAACTCTATATTATATTTCTTTATATACTACTAAAACTAGTTTTTTAATTTTAGCTTTTTTTATTAATAGAATAAAAAGTTAGAGCTACTTACTAAGTAGCTTTTTATATAGGTTTTAGAGTATATAGAGTTCTAATATATATAGAGTTCTAATAAACTATATTATAGAAGAAGATAAAAAGTATAATTAAGAGAGATATCTATATATAGAGTATCTCTATTATAGTACTTATAGTATTTAAGGTTATAGAAGTTAAGATTAAGAGTAATTATAGATATATTCTTAAGACTCTTCTTTTCTATTCTTGTCTTTATTATTAGTCTCTTTATTTTCTCTCTCTTTATCTCTATTTCTACTTCTTTTATTCTTAATTTTAGTCTCTCTATCTAACTACTTTAGAATCTACTCTTAAGATAGTATTATAATAGAAATATCTAGTTTATTAGTATATAATAAATCTACTTATATATTAACCTTCTAAGTAGTAACTAAATAGTATAACTCTCTTATCTTATTTATTCTAATATACTTTTATAAAGTATAAGTATTATATATCTTAGTAATACTACTTCTTAAATACTTAATTCTAAAGAAGTTTAATTAAGAGCTTTATATACTTATCTTTTACTCTCTTCTCTTTAAATTATCTTTAAGTAGAAGAGTATATACTTTATATAGATCTATCTTCTTTTTTAAGGTTATATTTAAGAGAAAAGAAGAAGTAGACTAGTAGTTAGAGCTCTAATAGTATACCTTAATAAGTATAGTAAATATAAGTCTTTTATTAGAGAGATACTTATATTAGTATAATATACTTTCTACTAACTTCTAGAATAATTAATTATATATATAAATTTAAGCTCTAGACTTACTACTAATAATTATTTACTAACCTTCTAGTATAGACTATTTATAGCGCTTAAGACTTCTTTTATTTATATATTTATAGAGGAATTAAGTATCTATATAAAGTATTAAATTATTAGATCTATATCTAGAATCTAAATTTAAGTTTATAGTAATAGATAAAGTATTCTTCTTAGTACTATCTATATAGATATCTACTATTACTATTAAGTAGTATTCTTTATCTTAAACTTTAGTAGAGCTAAATAGTAGAGAGAGAGAGAGAATTATCTTCTAATATATTAGAAGTAGAGTTAATAGTATTAATAAGCTTAGAATGTCTATTAGTATTTATTCTATTTATATATATTTATTAGCCTTAGAAAGAACTTCTAAAGACTTTTTAGCTCTAGCTTTAGTCTTAGAAACTAGTAGTACTAGTACTTTAATAGCCTTAGTAGTTTTATAACTCTTCTTAATATACTTTTTAGAGAGTTATATATAACTATATATATATATATATAAGAAGGTCTATTAACTTATACTTTTTTAATATATAGAGGCTATAATATATAACTTTTATATTATATATAGAGTATATATAAGATATTATAATAGAGTAATAAAAAGAAGAGCGTAAAAGCGAGTTAGTAGAAAATATATAAAATCACTTTATTTTTAATAGAGTAGAAAATCCGATATTCGCGCTAGTTGTATATACGGCTGTATAAGAGACTTCTAATTGATAGTAAAGCGGCAAGGAACACTTAGATATATGCCGACCGAGGAGCATGGCGCGTATAACTCAACGCATGTAAAGTAGAAACTTCTTATAGCTAGTAGACTTATTACCTAGCGGTACTCACACCTACCTAGATTTCTCTTTTGTTTTTCCAATTTTGATACGTTGAGTTATTCTTGGTTCGTGTTTTGTCTTATCTACTGTGAGCCTGTCCAACTACTCAGGGCAGTTTGTCCTACATGATTGGGATAATCTAGAATCGAGCTAATAACGAGCTTTTTGCATCACGTATTTTGAAGAACAAATTTTCATTCATCTAACTCAAGAGCCTAACGAGTAGTGTATGCATCTTTCCACATGCCACGAAACTCCCAAAACTCCAAAGATTCTCAAACAACAAATACTAACCCATCCCTCTATCCCATACCAATCCTCCCCTCCAACCCATCCCAGAAAAATCCCCCCAAATTTTAACCCACCCACTTCCTCGCACTTCTAAACATTCGTACCCAGGGTCCAAACTCTCCCCACTCCTCCACCCGCTCCTTAGGAATATAACTCCCAACATCTGCCATGATAGTACGTTCAGGATGTGGCATCATAGCCAATACCCTGCCATTCAAACTCCTAACCGCAGCAACACCCTCAGGACTTCCATTGGCATTGTAAGGATACTTAGTAGTAACCTTACCCCGATTATCCACATATCGCATAGGAACCAATCCATCAGCATTCAATGCCTCCAAATCGCCCGGTCTCTTGAAGAATGCTCGACCTTCGCCGTGGGAGACAGCGATGGGGAGGGAAGATCCATTCATTCCGTGGAAGAAGACGGATTGTGTTTTCGCATTCTCCTGGATCTTGACCATGGAAACCCGGCCTTCGAATTGTTCACTCTGGTTGTCGACGAAGAGGGGCCAGTTGTTTGTTCCAGGGATGAGTTCAGCGATACGAGTTAGCATCTGGCACCCGTTACATACACCGAGGGCGAATGTATCAGGTCGCTCAAAGAACTTTTTGAATTCGGGACGGGCGTTCTCTTCATGCATAAGAATTGACTTTGCCCATCCTTGGCCGGCGCCGAGGACGTCACCGTAGGAGAAACCGCCACATGCTGCGATACCGACAAAGTCTGAGAGGGAGCGGCCAGAGATGATGTCGGTCATGTGAACATCTATTGGGTCGAAGCCTGCTGCTTTGAAAGCGAAAGCCATTTCGGCGTGTCCATTGACACCCTGTTCTCGGAGAATGGCGACCCTAGGAGCCTTTGAAAAGGCAGAGGTGATGGTTGCGGTGAAAGGAAGAATGTTCTCCTTGGGATCAAATGTGAGCTTGTAATGTAATCCAGGGTCGATATCATCTTTGATGGTCTCGAACTCGGAGTCTGCACAGTCAATGTTGTCACGAATGCGTTGCATTTGGTAAGAGGTGCTAGCCCAGTATTGTTGTAATTCTGTTCGGTCCATGTGAAGAATCAATTGCTGGCCATGTCGAATGGCAAGCTTTTGTTTCGAGGCAGCTGGGATGCGACCAATCTTTCGTACCATTCCAGGTGGAGGACCGCAAGTAGCGAAGCATCGAAGGAAATTGGTCTCGTCGGATTTTCGTACTTGGAAGACGGCGCCTAGCTCCTCGTTGAAGAGAGAAGATAAGATATGTTGAACTGACGTACTCTTCGTGAAACCATCAATCATGATCTCGGCACCACATCGACCGGCAAACATCATCTCGGCGATAGTTGTGAGTAAACCACCATCAGAGATATCGTGGTAAGCAAGGACAACACCAGATTCGTGAAGCTGGGTAATAGCATCGAAGTAGTCGATGATTAGATCTGGGTCTCTAACATCTGGTGCTTCATTTCCGAGTTGACCAAAAGACTGCGCAAGTGCTGAACCACCCAATGCTTGATGGCCTTGAGCTAGGTCAACATACATTAGAATAGTCTCTCCGACATCCTCGAGTCTTCGAAGTGCAGGTGTCCAGGTGTTTCTAACATTTGCAACGGGTGCGAATGCTGAAATTACAACCGTCATTGGTGCTGTAACAGCCTTTGTCTCGCCGGTCTCCTGGTCTTTCCAGGAAGCCTTCATTGAAGTGGAATCTTTTCCGACTGGAATGCTAATGCCAAGTTTTGGGCACAAGTCCATTCCAATGGCTTGGACGGCCTCATAAAGAGCGGCACCCTCACCAGGGTGGTTGACTGCTGCCATCCAGTTTGCCGAAAGTCTAATTCTAGGTAGATCCCCAAGCAAATGAGCCGCAGCAATGTTCATTAAACTTTCTGCAACAGACATTCTTGCTGAAGCCGCAGGAGAGATAAGAGCCAAGGTTGGTTTCTCGCCCATAGCCATAGCTTCACCAGTCTTGATTTTGTCTCCAATGTTTAAGGAAGTGATGGTAACTGCAACATCAGCGACTGGTGTTTGCCATGGTCCCACCATCTGATCTCTAACAGTCATTCCTCCGACGGTACGATCGCCAATAGTGATCAAAAATGATTTCGAACCAACAGCCGGGACAGTGAGGACGCGCTCAATTGCTTTCCGTAACAAATCGTGTTCTGGGATTTGTGGAAAGGTGTCGGCGAGAGACTTTTGAGCGTCGAATGGGGTAAGTTTTGGTTTTCTTGAGGTGACATTTCGCTCAAGTTGTTTCCCCTTTGGAAAGAGAGTTGGCATGGGTAGGTCGATTGGTCGAGGATATTGCGTGGAATCACGATCGGTGACCACGAGTCTAGAGTTACCGTTTTCATCTTTTGCAAGAACTTTACCAACATTTGAGAAGCCACATCGCTCGCGGTCTGGTTACTTGTTAGCTGGTAATTCGAGTTATCGTGATAAATTTACTCACTCGCAATGCTCACGAATCGATTGAGCCCATCGCTGTTGACAATCATGACATATCGTTCCTGAGCTTCGCAGCACCAGATTTGCAGGGGACTCATGCTCGTATCAGCATTCTCAACTTGCCTTAACTCGAATTCACCTCCGTAACCAGCATCTTTCACAAGTTCGGGTAGTGCGTTTGACAATCCTCCAGCACCAACATCGTGAATGAATGCAATGGGATTGTTATCACCGAGGGCGACACAAGCGTTGATGACCATCTGAGCCCTACGTTCCATTTCAGGATTTCCACGCTGGACACTGTTGAAGTCGAGCTCAACGGAGCTTTCACCAGAAGCGCTACTTGAAGCAGCACCACCACCAAGGCCAATGAGCATTGCAGGTCCACCAAGAACAATAACATGTGCACCTTCCTTCACATCTCGGCCATTTTTGAGAGCATGCTGAGGTCGAACAGTACCCACCCCACCAGCAATCATGATAGGCTTGTGATAACCACGGATATCTCGACCATCGCTGCCAGTATCAACGTCGGCCAGAAGCGTGCGGAAGCATCCAGTTAAGCAAGGTCGTCCAAATTCGTTGTTGAATCTCGCACTTCCAATTGGTGCCTCCAACATTATATCCAGACTGCTGGCATAATGGGCAGGTTTTCCAACATCAATTTCCCATGGTGCTGTGTGATCTGGTATAAAAAGATCGGACACCCAGAAACCACAGAGACCCGCTTTAGGTGTAGAGCCCCGTCCCACGGCACCTTCGTCTCGAATCTCACCACCAGAACCTGTTGCAGCTCCTGGAAATGGGGAAATGGCTGTTGGGTGGTTGTGTGTTTCTACCTTTGCTAGAAAGTGAACAACTTCTTTGGTTTGTTTCCAGCTTCCAGTTGAGTAGTCAGGTGCCCAAAAACTCGCCACCTCACCTTGAAGTACGGCTGCGTTATCACTGTAGGCCGAGACAGTGAAAGCAGGGTTCTTGGAATGGGTGTTTCGGATCATCTCAAACAAACTCTTGCCCATGCCAATTCCATCAATGGTCCAGTTTGCGTTGAATTGCTTGTGGCGACAATGCTCGGAGTTGACCTGTGCAAACATGAAAAGTTCGATATCGTAAGGGGCTCGGCCCAGCTGGGTGTAAGCTTGAACGAGGTATTCCATCTCGAGTTGATCTAAGGCAAGACCGCATTCCACATTGTAAGCTTTGAGGGTTTCGATTGGGGTGGATCCTTCTCGATAGATATCGACGACCTCAAGTGGAAGAGGATTTCCTTCAGCAAACATCTGGTCCAAATCTGGCTGGGAGGCACTGAAGTTCTCGGTCATTCTGTCATAGAGGACATCCTTGAAGAAAGGGTCTTCATCCTGAGGCTCCTCACTAAAGGCGATGGTGATGGCACGACCTCTTTCAATGCGCTGCACGCCTTTTAGGCCGCAAACCTCGGCAATACTGGTAGCCTTGGAACTCCATGGTGAAATGTTCCTGGGAGAGATGTGGTAGGTCTTAGATAATGTCGCCAGCTTTGGGGCATCGCTATTGACTCCTGGGAGAAGTTGCCTCAAGCGGTCTTCTACCTCTACGGCAGAATCGCCTCTTAATTGAAAATGGGCATAATGTACCCAGACGCCTTGGAGATGAGTGACCTTGGCTTTTCCCAACTTGTTGATAAGTGCCTGAAGTTGAGGTCAGCCAGGATGAACATGAAATTCATCTTTCAATATCTGAATATGATGCAACTGTTTTCCAGATGCTCAAGTTGAGGGGTGTTAGTACCCAGATTCTTGGTACTTTGACTGTTCATTGTCTCAAGAAGCCTCAAAGATAATGAGAAGAATAGAGAAAAGTACTCACGATGAGCTTCGTTGCTTCAGAGGGAGTGAAGCAAGAGTCTCCTGGAAGCACAAGGTGTGCCATGGTCGTAGACTTGATAGCCTGAGATGAGATGGTGGTGACTCTTCCGCAACAAGTTGTGAATGGAAATTTGGCGGGGTATGAGACTAGAAAATTTTAGAGGGGTCGGAAAGGATTAACAATTCTGCGACGTCGCCTGAGCTGCCGTTCCCAGTCCGAAAAGCGGCACTAAATATAGGCAGTAGGTACCATTGTTTTAGATCTGCAGTTGGGAGTATTATTTTTATAGGAAAAATACTTTAATTAATCAAAGTCATGTTTCCTTTGTGAACATCTCTAGGAGGTATTCGAGGTGCACCGCTTTAGCAACGTAGTACTGACAAAGTACGGAGTATAGGTGAGGTTTCAATAGGTTAATTTCCGATGTCCTTGAAAAGTACATGGAAAGACCCTTGACTTGAGGATACATTCATACTTCTACATTATCTTTGGGGTTGGAATGGTCTGAAGTTTCCAATTGCTGCAAATTTCTGAAGACGGAAGAACAGTTATTTCAAGTCAATGAAAAGAAAGTAGCTACTTATTTTCCTAGTTGCTACAGAGGATTATTTTTCCGTTCCCTCAAAGCTCAGTTGTACATTTGTTTATCGAAGAATCTAGTTGAGATCCTCCGAGCCGAAATTTGATAGTGACGTTTCTTGGCAGCTCAGGGGTCGCTGTTTCCCGGTGTTTCCAGATGGCCCAAAAAATGTTGGATTGGGATCGCGCTGTGTCCTTTTCCTGCTTGTACGTACAGAATCCGTCCAACATCGCGCTCGAAGGATAAGGAAACCGATTCGAATCTCCCTTTCAGTTCGCAGATGGACTTTCGATAGGCAAACGTGCCCTCAACCCTCACTCGAATCCCAAAACGCCCGCCTTCGCGATCAACACCAACAACCCGTCACGATGGGCAATCTGGTATCATTTATATCCGGCGTGATAGCTCCATTGTTCCTTATCGTTGCTCCGATTACTTCGTATGCGGATCAGATATGGTCGATACACAAATCGAAATCTTCTGCTGGATTTTCGCTCGATATACCCCTTATTATGCTGGTCGCGTCCCTTCTAAGGTAGGTTGAAGATAGACTAGAGGACCCCTGGGCGCATACTGACAAGAAATCCGCAGAATATTTTATTTCCCTGGGGCACAATTCGATACGGCCCTACTCATCCAATCCTTCATCATGATCGTCATGCAGACGATGCTTCTCAAGGTTGCGTTGGATCACAGGCCCGCGCCTAGCTCAAAGGGGGGACTCTCAGCAACACCATTCGCAGGACACAGGGACGGTGGATTTCAGAGGCCGTATAACTTTTGGAAATGGGGGTCTCCAAAGCCGTACGTTCTGCCCCAAATTTCAACCTCTGCGTTGAATTTCCGTGACTGACAAACTCTTCCGCAGATACTGGCAATTCCTCCTCTATCTATTTATCACCCTCACTGCTTTCGAACTCATTCTCTCCCCGATGACGGGACTCTACTCTCTATACTCGAAATTCATTGGCTATCTTGGCCTCTCAATCGAAGCAACCCTGCCTCTCCCACAAATATACTCAAACTACAAATCGCGATCTACGAAAGGATTCAGACCATCCGTGTTATTCAATTGGCTTGCCGGAGATGCAATGAAGATGTTCTGGTAAGTTTTGTTACCTCCTGAACCTCTTCTAATCCCTACCAAAAAACCAGTGGGGGCACTTTTGTTTGCTGAACAATTACTGACTCCTCAATTACCCAGGTTCTTCACTGCAACGACGGAAATCACATGGGCCTTCAAACTCTGCGGTATTTTCCAGATGTGCTGCGACAGCTTTCTGGGATTCCAATACTACATGTACGGGGATGGAGATGCGGGGATGATGGTCAAGGACCACGGGGAGCATGCCATGAGTTTGAATGGCTTCGCAAACGGATCTCATGGACCGAGAGCGAGAACGCCGATGGGGGAGAAGGATGTACGATTAGGGGATTAAAACAAAA
The DNA here is from genome assembly GCA_001399465.1 of Hymenoscyphus scutula. Classification (NCBI taxonomy): domain Eukaryota; kingdom Fungi; phylum Ascomycota; class Leotiomycetes; order Helotiales; family Helotiaceae; genus Hymenoscyphus; species Hymenoscyphus scutula. Next base: position 102,540 of record LKTO01000107.1, on the reverse strand, counting down.
AATTATATAGATACGTATTGATAGATATTACTACCAATTGTTCCCAGACTTGGGTGGGGTCGAAGGAGTAAATTGTGTTTTCAATTGCTACCAGTACATAAAATTCAGCCTTGCCCCTCCTTTTCAATCCTCCAAGTTTGTTGGTTGTGACGCCACTATCAGTAGCAAACACCAAACACCTTGGCGATTTCTCTTTTCGTTCGTCGGATCAGCATCGTGAGAAGGTCTCATCCCATGCCTGGAGTTCTGCTAATGCCACATGGCTGTTGTGATTCGTTTTCCCTCGAGGCCTCGAGCATCGTGCAGCTGTATGCAGTATGTCGTGAGCCGAAAGATCTGTGTGAGACACCAGAAGGGGAAGGGGAAGTTTTTGCGATGATGCGAGCTCGTTGTAAATATTAAAAGCGGCCAGTATGAGGTACTTCAGGTTTGGACCTGCCCCAGTTCTCGTTGTTTTAGGAAATGTCGAGAAATTAGCCCAAGCTTCGAGAAATTTAGGATGGGCATCTGGGACAATAGTTTGTTAGTTGAGATTGTCTCAGATCCATGTGGGAGGAAGAATTGAGGAAAGGCTGCTTTTATTTCTTGCAAAGCCCCCAGGAGGAGATGTTTGTATCAAAGGTGAGTTTGATGAAAATGATAGTTTAGTAGATGAGAGAAAGAGAAAGAATGCGGGTGAAGAGGTGGAAAGAGGAGTGCAGGGGTGAGCACCCCTCCTGGTCGCGTGAATTGTTGTGAATTTTGAATGACGACCAGGGAGCTCTTCAACCTCATAACATTATTTATGCACGTTGTCTTATCCACGCTCTTAACTATAAAACGATACTAATCTATTCTGCTATTAAAATGAATAGTTACAGAGGTCGAATGGAGTTTTTAGGTAAAGAATTAAGTGGTTGAGAGAGGAAAAAGTGCTCGCTTAAGGTTCGTTTGTTCACTTCAAATGCACACCTATAAACGTCTAGTCCACGCAATCGCTCTTGCCCTCGAGCTTTCGCGCTAGCCCCACGCACTTTCTCTCAGTTATTCCCCAGCCTTCCTTTTTCCTCCACCGCCTCAACCTCGAGTACTTAAGCCCGCTTCCTTTCTCTCTTCCTCCTCTCTCCTGTTTCTCAACATCCACACCTTCGACAACAACCACTTCCCTTCGACAACATCAAACATACTCGCAACCTATACCAAGGTCAATCAAGTACTCGTACAACCCTTAGTAAGTCCACATACTCTCTACACATCAACACTCTCATGTCACCTTCCGATCTCTCTGCTCTCTTCCTTGCGCACATCATTCTAACAGTAGTACAGCCTCGCCGTAACCTCGTCGTCACAAAACCCAAGTCCACCAACAATCCCAGTCAACCCAATCGGTATGAAATTCTCTTTTTTCTTCCCTCTGTCGCTACCCACTGTCGCTACCCAATTCCATCTCTTTCAAAGATGAGGTTCATTTCCCTCCCACTTCCTCAGCTTCATGCCCGAAGTCCCAAAGCACAACTTTGGAAACTCCTCGGTCTTGTGGCAGTTTACCTCTTCTTTATCCCAACTTCAGCTTCAACTAGCGGTGGATTCACCTATGTCGCCATTTTCCCGCCCCCGTCATTTTTCCCTCTCCTTTCCCCGTCATCTCTTTCCCTATCGTCCACTCCACGTCATTTCGTGAGAGCCTGACTCCGAATCACATCGGCTGATCTGGGGTTTGCGTTTGCTCCTCCTCATATCTACGCTTTCAACTTCTCGGTTAATCTTTTAAGTCATCACAGCTAATTAGCTGTATCTAGCCGCAATCATGCCTAACTGGAAGAGCTACGAATCCTCTGTCCGTCTCCTATCCGCAATCATCGCGGCCCACCCCGATCTTAAGCTGAACTATGGCGGTACGTGAAAGAAACATTTCCTTGGTTCATGATTTTTTGGTTCTTCAGTTTATATTATTGTTTGTTCTGGAGTTTTATGATGATCATCCTGATACATTTTCACCAGAGGTCGGACGCTTCTATGGCGACGGCGCCAAATACAAATCCATTTGGGATCGGATGACAATGGTCAACAACTTTTCGGGACTTCTCCGCGAAGCAGTGGAGTCAGGCCAAGACCCCTTCAAAGTTGAGCTAGTTGAGATTGTTGGCAAGCAAAAGGCACCCAAGGCCCAAGGTAACAACGGTTCTCGGCATTTGTTCCTTACACAAATCAAGTTTTCCTTCTGTTCTTGTTTTGGAATTTTTTGTTCTGTTATACCTCCGTTCCCCTGTTGATTTTAATTCCAGCCATTGCCGCTCATTTCCCCGGCGAAAAATGTAGCAGCTCAGCTCTAGAAAACAGATTTAGGCGCATCAAGGCCGACGGCAAACTTATTCGAGAAGCGGTCGCGCAGGGAGCTAACCCTACATCCTTGAATATTGATGGAGGTCAATATCAGAGCCTTTTCTTTTTTTTCTAAAACCATCAGCACAACCAGTTTTCACATTTTTCCTCTCCTTGGACATAATTCAAAATAATCACCCAGGTCCTGTGGGACAGTTGAAGTCGACTCTTCTTAGGGATTTGGGTAATATTTCAAAGTGTTCCAAGTGTTGAGGAATATTACTTCATTCGCAATTTCAGTTCGTCACCCCAGTTTTCTCAAAGACGAAGCCTCCTTAGTGATTTTGATACCAGAGATTTCGAGACACTATGGCCACTCAGCCACTCCTTCTGCTATCAAGAACTTGTGGAATCGTCAAATTCGCAAGAATGTTGAAATCATTTCCACCTCGCTAGAGGCGGGCGGGGATCCAGCAACAGAAGATTTGAGCTTTATTCCAACATTCCGAGACCTTGTATTGATTTTCACCAAGAAATTGTTAGATGCTTCGTCCACCAGTCCAACAAATCTGCCGTCATGCAAATCTTTACTAAGTCAATCAATCGGAATGTCCGGATAATTCAAGATTCTCTTGCTGAGGGTCAGAACCCTGCAACAGTGGAATTCGTGGGTTTAGGTGGTCGTGTCCCCGCTGGTTAGACATTGCTGCTCTTCTCTTGCTTTCTATTTCTCCCAGCACACTCTTATCATTGTTTCTACACTTTTTTTTCTTCGCAGTAGCCCCGTCCCGGTCTTATATTGATGGTTCGATAGAGGTGGCCAAATATTACGATTCAAACCTCTCAAAGACGGCCATTACAAATGTTTGGAATAGAAACATCATCAAGAATGTTAAGAATATTCGAAGTGCCGTTGAAGCGGGAGAGAATCCTGTTTCAGTTGCACTGTTGAGTCTTGCTGGACATGGCACTGGTCAGACAGAGCCGTTTTCATTTTTCGTTGCCTTGCAAAATACACAGTTTCCTATTGTCAGACGTCGGGAGGTTATTGTTTATTGATACTTGGTATAGCTATCTCTACCTTGTACGGAAAAAACCTGATGCCAGGTTCTCTCCAAGTCCATGTTTCTCGCTGTCTTCGACCCAACGCCAAACGTCTTCTGGACTGTGTAGCCGCTGGCGGAGATCCGAGCGACATTGAATTTGATGGCGTGGCACCAGCTAAGAAAAAATCTATGGGTCAGACTTGGTTACTTTCTTCTCTCGCGAAGGCTTTTTTTTAAGTTGCGCCAAGTTTTCAAGTTTTTCTTTTTCATGGACACACAATTGACTCTTCAAAGAAATCCAGGCCAACATGGGAAGCGATGTCTCCATTCCAGGGCTCAAGTGGCAGTTTTCTATCCCGATCAAGGCCAACGTACAGTTGATTCGAGATGCTCGGGCCTCTGGAAAAGACTGCAAAGACATCTGTCTCATTTCCGGTGGTGGTGCTACTAATGCTAAGAAAAGTCAGCCTGATTGAAATCACGTTTCTTGATTTACTTCCAGCACACTGCATTTCCTTTTCAGCTTACCTCGTTTCTTTCATTAACTTTATACTAGCCATATGTGCCAGATTTGGAACAGATTCTAATCTGAATGGAATAAAATTCCAATTCACGGATCGTATTAGGCCCATTGCAAAGCGTCAAAACGACATGCTAGATGCGGGACTAGATCCTAAAGACATCGATCTCGATTCAAAGCCAGCCAAGGTGCTAGAAATGGTCAGAATGCGGGGTCGTTTTTTTACATCTTCATCAGGGTCAACCATCGCTCTCCGACATCCAGCCTTATACGAAATAGTCTCGGTTAACGGAAATCATTATTCGATGACGTTTGGGAAATTGGGAAATTCTCTTTTCCAATTTTCCGAGTCTTCACGTGTAATGGCTTCAATTATCCGAGAATATTTCGCGTAATGATACAAAGGGTGCCGAAGAGCAATGTCAATTTCTTTCATATTTCGTTTTCATTTTTGCACAAGCTCTTGGGAACACGATATTAATGAGGACCTAGACATTGCAAAGTACTTCGGAAAAGACTCCGTCCCTGGCGGGATTCAGTTTCAATTTCGTGAGATCAAGCGCAATGCAAAGATGCAGCGTGAATGCGCCGATTCAGGCGGAGATCCACATTCTTTGAATATTGGAAGCGACAAGGGTGCATTCTTTTTTCTCTTTTTCATTTCTTTAAGTCAAGTTTTATTTCATTACGAGGGGAGACAGTTCGGTGTACATTCAATTGACTTTATGCAGAAGTGGTTTCATTAATGTCGGATCGAACAACAGTTTACGCCCTTCAGCATCGAATGCGGTTTCTGAAGGAAGAAGCCAAGAAGCTCGGTATTTGCTATTCGTAATCTTGCTTCAGAACTCGATTGCTCTCCAATCCCTTCGAATTGCTTTATTCTTTTCGTTAAATTTCATTTCGTCAACTCCCACTCGCCACCACCCAGATATTCAAATGAGCAAATCGCTAACTTCTTCACAGCCATCGCTAAAGAATATGCTCAAGATGGCGTCACAGGTAAAGCTATATCTTCGCACTTCGATCGATTGAGAGAGGATCCACTTTGGGACTTAACTAACAATCCTGTAGATGGTGGCTCGGCTGCTGCTACTCCGAAGAAAGCAGCTGCCCCGCGTGCTCCTCGTGGCTCCGCAAAGAAGGCTTCTCCCAAGAAGAAGAAGGCTGCCGAAGATGACGAAGACGATGAAGAGTCCATTGCCAACGATTCTCCATCCAAGTCTAACCTCAACCGAGTCAAGAACGGACGAGTTACCAAGGCTCGAGCATCCGCAAAGCCCAAGGGCACATATGCCGAGTCTGATGCTGAATCTGGCGATGACGAAGTTGATATCAAACAAGAAATTCCTTCCCTGCACTCGGTTCCGGCAACTAATGGACATGCTAACAACGGAAATGGCTTCTCCAACGGTTCTTCTGCTCAATATGGCAACTCCTTCACAGCCGGTGATGTAATGGAGGAGGATGATCAGGAGTATTACGCCGCCGAAGACTACGTTCGTTTCCCCTCTTCTTTTAGGCTTACTTCTAGAAGTGGAAAATACTGACTTCAAGGTGATCAATAGGAGGACGTCTAAACGGCTCAGCTAGCTCTTTTCTCTGCTTAGCAATTCTCGCCCTTGACCCTTCTTCAATTTCGCCTTCATCAAAACTTTCCCTTATTCTGTACGACTACAACGGTTTTCTTTTCCTTCGGAGTTTTATTTTCGCCAACAAATTTCAACAAAAATGATGATCACAAACGCCACGATACATTTTCCGAAACCTAGCACATTCTCCCTAGTTCACTTCTCGAAATTTCTCGAAATCTTCCCTGGACCGTACTTTGACTGGAGGCAGTGGGCTCTGGTGAGAGGGCTTCACCCCCTCATTACTTTCAAAGTCCATCTAGGAATTTTTTTCAATCTCGACAACGACTAGCACCTCTCCCGTTTTCCCCCTTCTTTGCTTACGATACTTCAACACTTCAGCGATGAATTTTTCGGCACTCATTTTTTTCGACCTCGGTGACTTTGACGACCCTGCTTCGGTGAGGAAGATAGGACTCTTGGGAGCTGAGAGGAGGATGTCTGGGGAAGGGATTTTCTTTTGCTGGTTGATGTTGGTTTGTAGCTGGATATGGAAAGGGGTTGGTGGGTTCTTTTTTGAACCTGGATATGATATGTGGATGAAGGTGATTTTCGAAGAATGAATGCAATAATATGGAATACAAGTCTGCGAGCGAGCGAGTCCGAATTATGGGGTGGACGATGGACAGTTTGCGAAATAAACGAAAATCGATTTTTTCGAAAGTTGTGTGGACTCGATGCTTGTGACTTGATGCTGCGAGAGCTTGTAGGGGTGCTCAGTGTGTGATTGCGTGTTGTACGTTATGCTCTCCGCAAATTCACCTTGGTAAGTTACGCAAAAACGATTCAATGTATTGATAGACAACGTTCCAAAGAATTGTTACTTGAGGAGTTCACTTTTTACATCTCCTGGGGTAATGGTTTTTTGATTGTCGGAGATCATTTGATGCAGTAGTATAGAGGTATCAGGATATCAATGGCTGAACGACCTTGCAGTGCATCAAAGATTATCAGGGATTCAAAAGAGACAAAAGATAAGAAGACAAGCGAGTTTCCTTCCTCATCATTACACATTATAAAGAATCAAGAAAGTAGAACGTGGATCGTCGTAGGAGATTAAAAAACCGTAGAGCGGGGAAACAAGCATTATCAAAACAGTAAGCGGCACGTAAGTAATTAACTAACTCCCTAGAAAAGAATACCTGTACAGTAATGGGACAAGTTTGAGAATAATAATACTTGTTCAGAAGAGATACTTGGATGTTTAGAGACTTTTTGCAATCCCCGTCACTTCCATCAGTCCGACTTCGGGGTCCCAAAGCTTCCTCTAAACTCCCAGCCCAACCCAAATTGCCCCAATCTTTCACAATCTCCCATGCTCTTCCCAAAATTCCAACAAGAATATAGAGTCTTCCACAAGACTCCAAGATTGATCGAACTCTTCAACGTCCTCCCACCTCTCCCAAGTAAAGCAATATTGCCCCCAATATCTGCAAACTGCTTTCACTTCGAAACGCCCCCTTAAAGTGTAGTCCCATTTTATAACTCTTACTCTACATTTCTCGTCGCCCATGAGCAACCATTTTCTTTGCTAATTGGTAGCAAGTCAACATCTTGTCTTTCAAAACTACTCAATTACTCTTAAGTGACTTTGTGTAACTTAGAGTAGATTAGAATACCTAGAGTATGACTCTTCTAATGTACAAATTTCTTACGGTGTGTTAAATGTAACTGAAATCAATTTCAGCTATCTCAAAAACAACGACAGACCTCTCGAACAACAGCAGCACAAGGATTGAATTTATCTTCAACCTCATCACTCAAACTCAAGCAAAGTAATACCTTCCCCAAAAGATGTTTCCGGGGAGTGGGGGGATTGCGTACCCAGCTGCCAAAACCCCGCACTACCCCACCAAACGCCACGACCTTCACCATTCCATCTTCCTCCCATGATTCTGGTGGAATCTGAGGAGAGACGTATACATAGTGTGGGGCCTTCACTTCCCTCTCGGTTCATTTTACCGGTAGAGAGTACCTAATAAGATAAACTTCCCATTACCGGTAGAAATGATTCGATTGCCCCACCAAAGGATCCAAAGGGTGATAAACAGAAATTCTTGAAAATAAGGACACAGCCCAGATTGATAAACCGAGAAATAGATATCTGGAAAGAAGATAACGACAACGATAGGACGGAGAAAGAAGAACACGACTAGTAGAAGTATAGGGAGATTTACGCTGAAAATCAGTTCCTCGGGTTAACGGAGGGGTTACCTTGCAACGAGATATCTCCACGCTTCTTCAGTCTCAGGATTGAAGGGAAGGATCGAAAGAATTGGACCTCGAGTGTCACAACTGCACAATACGAATAACTTGCGTTCGATACGTCTCTGCTTTCATCGGATAAATATTTACGCCATCAGTAACTGTTAATCAACACGTGAGCGGACACGGAGTCGAAGATTCGTCCATACGACATCCGAAACAAATGCCGATAGACAACCCGAATTGAAAAACAACTTGAACTGATTGAGTTGGATGAGATATCAATACTCCCCTGTGTGGATATGAGAGGAGGAAGGAAAAGAACAATATAAAAGAAGTGAGCCCCACTCATGATTCTTCTCATAAAGTTTAAACTAACTGCGGGGTCACAAGTAGCAGTAACAACAAAAAGTTCACCCGAAACAACACTCAAAATACCACACTAAACACACGAAGCAAAAAAGAAAGGATTCAATATGGAGAAGAACGTGAAAATCGTCGTAATAGGCGCTGGTACCTCTCCCATTTCCTTCACATATGCAAATACAAATACTGATGTAAATTCCAGGAATGGGTGGTCTGGCAACAGCACTCGCCTTGGCCAAGAAGGGCTTCACATCAATAGATGTCTACGAAACTGCGTCTAATCTGGGTTTCGTAGGCGCGGGAATTCAACTTGCACCTAATATGGCGCGGATTTTGGATCGGCTTGGGGTGTGGGCGGATATTGCGAAAGAAGCTGTGGAATTGATGGAGACGAGTATAAGACGTAAGAATATTTTCCATGTTCTCAATTCCTCATTCGTGGAGACGAGTTCGGTGCAGTTATATTGTTCAACTCTCCAAGTATAACTTGGAATTTTAGGATAAGCGACATTCAGAGAATTGGAGATGAGGGATAAGAACTGAACATTTGACTGACAACCAAAACAGAAGGAGACTCAGATAAAGAACTCCAACACGTAGACCTCCGCTACATCCGGTCAACATACGGCTACCCCCACATGGTAGGCCACCGCTCCTCCCTCGCCGGCTCCCTCTTCGCAGGCTGCCAACGCGAACCCTCCATAAAATTCCACTTCTCCACCGCCATCGAAACCATCACCTCCTTCACCCCAAAACCCACCCTGATACTCAAACCGCGAAACGGAGAGCCCCAAACCATAACCTGCGACATCCTCCTCGGCGCCGACGGGGTAAAAAGTAATACCCGTGCCGCACTCCTCAAGGTTATCAAAGCAGATGCGCAGATTGTGGATACCGATCAGGCAGCTTACCGCATCATGCTCACAAGAGCAGAGATGGAACATGATCCTGAACTTTTGGCGTTGATTGAGAATGATATTGTGACGAGGTGGATTGGGCCGAGTCGACATATCATCGCTTACCCCGTTTCTAACAAGACGATATATAACATCTCAACGGCTCAACCGGATAAGAATTTTGCTGCGGCGCCGAGTGCGACTTATACGACAAAGGGAAGTAAGAAAGCGATGATGGATACCTTTTCGGATTTTTGTCCCAAGATTCAGAGGATGTTGGATTTGGTTCCGGATGGAGAGGTGTGTGAGTGGAAACTTAGAGTCCATGCTCCTCTTCCAACATGGGTATTGGGTTCTGTGGCTTTGGTGGGCGATGCTTGCCATCCCACACTACCCCATCTCGCGCAAGGAGCCGCTCAAGCGATTGAAGACGCGGCAGTCCTAGGTGAGGTTCTCACGTTGTGTCCTAGCTCAAAGGCCGAAGATATCAACAAGGCGCTCCAAGTGTACGAGAAGATTAGGAAGGAAAGGGCCGAGACACTTGTCGAGTTGGCAGCTGCTAGCGGAAGGGATTTGCATCTTGGGGCTGGAGCAGCAAAGGAGGAACGAGACAAGAAGTTTGCTGCATTGGCGGCGTCCAATGGTCAGGCAAACGGTGGAACATCACCAGATAAATGGGCGGACGCCGATGTGCAGAAAATGATTTATGGCCATGATTGCATGGGGATTGCAGCAGCAGAGTTCGGAACTCTGTTCGCAAAGTTGTGAGGATAGACGATTAGAAGAGCGTTGATACATGTAGATTTTGTGCTGTTTGGAAATGTCAGAGTGTTCATAAACAGATTCGTCATTCGTGTATGTTCATAGGGTATTCAGTAGGACCTCGCCATCCCGGAATTCTTCCCAAATCCCAACTCAAGTGTTTCTCCCAGGAGATCCCAACTTCTAGCCTCTTCTCCCCCACCAGCTCGAGCAACACCCCTCAGACCACTTGCAATAAATCGTACAGACCTATCGAACTCGGATTTCATGTCCCGCAATTGTTCGACAAAGGTCAAGTCTCGATCGTTATCGAGCATTGACATTGAAAAGATACTCAGATCGACGTCAACGTCCTTGTCTTCATCATCACTTGAGCTTTCATCTTTGAACCTCGGAGTCCTAGACCATTTCATACTAGGTCTCGACTGGCGAGGTTTCTGTGGTGTATGCAACCCTAGACTAGCCATCGACCTGTCCATCATATCCTGCTGCTGATCTTGTGTTTCTTTACTTGCCAATGCATTCGCAGCCTGTGCATCTTCAAGTTTGATTGCGAGATCCAGGGTTTTGAGGATGGCCTTGTGAATAAGCGCCAGTTTATTGCCAAGCAGAGCTTGTCCAACTGTGGTTTTTATGTATTTAGAGTGAGTTTCAATCATTGTATCGATATCAAGGGCTTCCTTCAAGGCTTGTCGCATTTTAAGTGATCCTGGCTCTAAGACAAGGCAAGTGATGTAATAATAAAGCGTTTGAACAAACCATTGAAGTCCATTCCGCAATGAGTAGTACAATGCACGTTCATCAGAACTACTCGTGGTTGTAAGTAAATCCGAAATGAGCCTCTGCCGAGAGAGAATATGTGAGCTCCGTCGAAGTTGAAAGAGGAAGGTAAATATCCGTTGATACATAGCGATCGCTGTAGGAGTAATAATTATTTGTATGGGCCAGGGGAGGCGGTATTTGAGTTCTATGATCGCCAAAACCTTGACAGTTTTCCGGCACTTGCTGATGTCCCGATTCTTGAGAGATATGGGTAGCACATTGGCGCGAAGACGATCAATATTGACCGAGGGCAATATGCCAACAGAGCTTTGCAACAGCTCGGTCAGAGTGAACCTGTCACTCCAGGAAGCGTCCAGGGTGTCCAACTTATCGAATAAGGGATATGTGAATGCAGAACTACAAGCACCATCAGCCATGAAATATATTTGCGACAAAGCTTCGAGAGAGGTGTGTAGTCCACAAGAATCAAACAATATTTTCCGAAGTTTTGTCGCAGCGTATTGGTGCTTGCTTTGGATCCAAGCTGCAAAAGCGCGATCAAAGATTTCGTTGAACGGGGCTAGCTGGAGGGAAGCAGAACCACATACAGCTTCAAAGTCCAACTTGGGCTCCATCTGCTTATCCAAGTCACTCATTGGAGAGAACTGGTTGAGTTGTTTGAGAACAACGACACTTTTTCCGGTCGTGAATATCTTGCTTGCGGCAGCCCGAAGGAATTTAGGAGCATGAAGAACACCATCTTGAGTCTGACGAAGCTTGAAACGAGATTGCCAAATCGATGCCAAGTCAACTTCCCCCGTAGCTCCTGAAATAAAGAATACCTTGTCTTCCTTGCTCAATTCTCCCTCTTCCATCCAGACTCGAATCGGGCGCAAGTATACTTGGAAACACTCAAAGAATGCCGTCCCGAGGTATTCATACATTTCCATCTCGCCGACCATCTGTGAAACACACGTCTCGTTGAAGAGTATTTCCAAATATCGAAATGCATGCGCATATGGTTCTGCTTCTACTTTACGGAGAATGGTGGAAAGTTTGACGAGGAAGTTCGCACGACTTGTGATGACCGCCTGTACTTGGACTAAGCTAACCACCAGATCAGTTTTGAGCTCGACAAATCTCGTTTGCATCTGGCTTAGGTGACGATCGAAGTCTGCAAGCCTGGATGAAATAGAACTTGAGAAGACTTGAAGTAGAGGTATGCTTTGGGCCTTATCTGCCCATGATCTCAAGTACTTCAAAATAGAACCTTGTTCCGCGAATGCTTTCATCAGCTTGTAAAACGCCTCGTGGGAACAATGTTTCAGAGCATAGTTCTTGGACGGATTGATAACGTTCGGGAATTGGGGTTGCGTTTCAAAAAGAGAAGTCGGCATTCCAGATAGCATAAAGAGGACTTCTCGAATTGCTTGAAGTTCCGTAAGAGGCTTTTTTACCGTATCCAGCTTCACCCCATTGACGCTTGGGGTTTTCAACCAGAATTGGGCACTCCGAAGCTCCAATAAGCTTTCCCTATTGCCAGCTTCCACAATATAATCTGCCGGCCGTCTGCCTGAGACTTCTTCCACGCTGGACTGGGTTGTCTCCTCCGTCAGTTCGCTTTCATCGCTGTCGAAATCTTCAAATCCATCTTCTGAACTCTCAGCAGCAAAATCCACATTCTTCCATATACGTTTTTCCCTCAGAAGCGGGTCCTCCGCCACGAGATCTTTCCATCGTAATGGTGGCCCGGTATTGTCAGGTCCTTTCAAGAGTTCCAAATCCTTGACTTTCGAGTTTATGAGGGGCCTATCTGATAACTCTAGGAGTAAATGTAATATTTCCGGGGACCACTTCCATTGTGCTTTCGTGATTTTGGCTACTCTTTCCTTGAGTGCATCAGCCAACTCGTCTTCGTCGTAAACACGGAACTTCTCATCCAGTCCTTCCAGTTGACTGGAAACATCGAATTGATTCGTGCGAGGGTAGTTGTTGTTGCGCAAGGCTCGAAGAGCAGACTCTCGATGGGTACTAAATCGGGCAGGCTCGTTCTATGGTTTGTGGTTAGTCCATGTTGGAGAGCCAAGGAAGCTTTGAAAGGAGATATATGGTCTACCTTGGGAGATGTTGAAGTCAGCAAGGTGACCAACTCTTCAGTAAGTGCCCCGAGTCTCGCGATATGTGCCATGGTGATATGATTTCATGGTGTTGGACTTGATAATGTCGATTATCCCCTCTAAATGGTTTGATGGGAGACGCGACGTGATTTGTTCCGGCCTGACGAGGCACTAATATCTAATAAAAGCGGCAGTAAGTAAGTAGTTTCTTTCTTGTACAAACAGATATTACTCTAAATATTTGGGACATTTAAAATTAGACGTTCTAGAATTTTCGGGAAATATACTAGAGTATTCTGAATATCTGGAATAACGAACTAGGTAATGCAGTTATAATATTTATTGCCCTGAGATTCTCGTCTCAGGGCTTACAAGTAGTGAAGTAGAGGATATCTTATATGCCCGGGACGCCACCACAAGCAATATAGCAGTCCGTTTCTCTCATCTACTACAGTCTATAATCGATTGTACATTTGGGAAAACTCAAGTTTTTTTTCTGAGTCTATGAAACAATTACACTGGCTTACGTAGTAGCTAAAATAACCACAAGGTATGTATCTACTGCCGCTTTTACTGTCCGGGGAGCTGACGTATCAGCGAGTGCATCCCCCCTGGATCGTAAAGGGGATCCAGATCTGGAAAAAGATGTGTATGCGCCGATAACCATTTGGCGGAAACAACAAACTTCACACAACATGGCGATAGCACGACCGATCAGGGTGCTGGCTCTCGCAGCAATAGGCCTATGGATTTTCTTCGCATATCAGGTCTTTGGTCCGGCAAAAGGGCCCAAGACTCCTGGGGAAAAGGTCGAGAACATGGAGAGAGATCCCAACTTGGATCGTATGCGCGCCTCAATTCAGTTGCTCAGAGACATCTACTAACCTTCTGCAGTCACTGGGGAACCTGAGGGAATCTTACACCGTGTAGAAGAAGGATACGGGTTGGGGAAAGAAGGCGTGGCAAGAATAAATGCGACTCTGCTATCCTTGGTTCGAAACGAAGAGATTGATGGGATGGTTCAAGCTATGCAGGATCTCGAAAGGACCTGGAACTCGAAGTTCAATTATCCTTGGACATTTTTCAACGATGTCCCCTTCACAGAGGAGTTTAAAAGACGAACTCAGGCGGAGACAAAAGCTCAATGCAATTATGGTAAGGCTACATTTCCCTATCATTTACTGATCCGTCTAACTTCTGTCTCTAGAATTAATTCCCAAAGAGCACTGGGAAGTCCCATCATGGATCGATGACGCCCTTTTCGACGAATCCGCCCAATTACTCAAAGACCACGATATCCAATACGGAGAGATGAAATCCTACCATCAAATGTGCCGTTGGAACTCGGGTTTATTCTACAAACATCCTGCCCTAGCAGATACACAATTCTACTGGCGTGTAGAACCCAAGGTCCATTTCTTCTGCGACGTGGACTACGATGTGTTCCGATACATGGCAGATCACAACAAAACCTACGGCTTCACAATCAATCTCTACGATGCGCCACAATCGATACCTACGCTATGGCCTGAAACAATCAAATTTTTAGCTGCCCACCCAGAATATGTTCACAATAACAATGCCATGCGCTGGCTCACCGATAAAGACCGTCGCCCAAATCATAACAATGAAGCGAATGGGTACTCTACATGCCATTTTTGGTCCAACTTTGAAATCGCCGATATGAATTTCTGGAGAAGTCAGGCATATGAGGATTACTTCAACCATCTTGATCGAGCAGGAGGATTCTTCTACGAACGATGGGGCGATGCCCCTGTACATAGTATAGCCTTGGGTATTATGGAGGATGCAAGCAAAATCCATTGGCAAGTATCCTTTTCCCTCGTAATCATTCTTTACTAATTAAACATCTTCCAGGTTCCGCGATATTGGCTACCAACATATTCCCTACTTCAACTGTCCCAACTCGCCCAAATGCAAAGGATGCGTGGCAGGCCGGTTCACAGATGGAGAAGCCTGGTTGATGAAAGAAGATTGTCGACCCAACTGGTTCAAATATGTCGGACTAGGTTAGATGGTACTCGACGGAACTAAAATGCATCCACGTCTCTTTTTTTCGGGGCGATTTGTAACACCAAATATTTACCTCTGGTGCTGGTATATTGTTTAGGGAAATTGGGGGGGTAGCGGGGTATTATATGAAGAGTTACTATAGCATTGGCGTGGCGTTTCTGGGATTTGGGAATGAGAAGGGTACGCTCTTCGTTGTAATATGAATCTTTTTTTATATGTCTGTGTGTGTGTGTTCCTTCCCCTTTTGTGGAGGCCTAAAGGGATTATAGATTCGAGGTGGAGATTGAAGGTGAAATAAGTCCTTCGGATTTTGGGCCTACTACCTTCCCTCGCCGTCGCACCAATGGCCTTGACACACTCACTCTCACTAGACCAATGCACTGGACCAATACCTCGCGTACCTGAGATCAAAGATCCTCATTATGGGGAGTTGGTTCCTTTTAGTGGCGTTTAAAATATACTTTCAGAGACCACGCATAATGAATTTTCGAACGTTGTGCTAATGACCTTAATAAACCTTCTTGATTTCTCTATCTTCACCTCATTTAGAAAACTACAGATTATCTTTCTGAATTTCTTCATTAGCCAACTTATTAATCAAATTGTACTATGGAAGAGTAGTCTAAGAAAACTATCCACCTTTCTAATGGTAAATAGGAAAGTAGTAAAGAATAATCTCAAATAAAATTAGATATAAAGTATTATAGCTCGAGAAACCTTTCACTAACTACTCCTTTTATCTCATTTTTTTTTCTCTTGAAAAATGTTATTTTATCTTCTCTACTATCTTTTACTATGTTATATTTAGTAATATAGATACTTTATAAGGGAAATTACTTAAATAGATTTCAAGTTATAAGTTTTACTTCTCTTTTTTATTACTATTATATGTTATAAAGAAAGAGGCTAGAGAGTAAGGAAATTAAGAGGAATAGATAGAATAGATAAGAGTACTCTAAGTAACCGATAGAATCGAATTAGTACTAGGTGATGTTTTAAGTAAAGTTAAAAGTAGTACTAAGATTAGCGTGAGTATAAATTAATTAATTAACTAATTACTAATCTAATTAATAGCTTTCGTTTAATTAGATTAATAATAAGTACGTAGGTTAATTAGATTAGATTAATTAATCTATTCTAATCGTTAATTAATTGATTAATATAATTAATATACTAGACTAAGTAATAATGATATAGTTATCCTTAAATTCTAACTTCTTTTTACTCTTCTTCTTTTCCTTCTTTAATCTCTCTTTCTTCTACTTCTCTAGCTCTTCAAATCCTAAATTATTAAGTAAAGAAGTCACATTATAAAAAAGTTGCCTTGAGCCTATAAGCACGCTATTCCGGCGCCTTTCCGATACTATTCCGAGTACCCGGCCCGTACTCTTATATACTCGGCCGAGTTATATATATTATTAATTAGTTAATTAATTGATAATCTAATTAATAACTTTTAGTTAATTAGATTAATGATTAGGACCTCATTAATCTATGATTAGATTAATCGAAGGCCATTAATCTAATCATTTTTTCGCTAACTAAGATTATACTAAAATAAGAGACTAAAAGAAGAAAGAAGTAAAATCAATAGAGGAAAAAGAAAAAATCGAAATATATAATAGAAGTTTTACTTATTTACAAAATATTTGTATTTCACTCTAAGAACTACTTATGTAAATAGTGAGATAGTTTTTATTTATACTCTTACCCTGAAACCCGGAAACCCTAAGTACTCATCCACCCATCCATCAGACCCCTAAAACCCCTAAACCAACGATCCAACACACAAACTAACGATCCAACACCAACCTTAACTTTCGATCACTAACCCCCTGTACGTCCCTGTGAAGGAAATAAAGTGGAGCGGATGCGGCTCTCTAAAGGGTGTTAGGATCGCCCCACGGGGATGGATGGATGTACTTGTACTCGTATTTTAGGGAGGGCTGGGTACGAGTGAGTTTGTGAGTTCTTTAAAGGGGGTGTGGTTTGATTGAAGTAGATAGAGAAAGTTTATTTCATTTTAACTACTAGGTAGTAAGTAGAATGTAGTTTAGTATAGATGAGAAGGGGATTTAGAGGAGATGAGGGATATAGAAGAGGTTTGTATATCAGAGTAGTATTAAGTATTAAAATCAAAGATATCAAAAAATACTAAAAAATAAAACACTCTCCTCCCGAGGCCCCTCCAAGTACTTCCGTATATACCGACGTAAGTTTCCTTCTTCCTTCTTCCCCTCTTCCCAATTCCCCCTCCCTTCTTGTTAAAAAAACCCTTGGAACCCCCCCTTCTAAAATTCAAACATCAAAACATCTGGATATTCCCATCGCATCCAACTTTTTCGGAGTCTTTCCTCCTCGTATCCTTGTGACTGTATCCTTATATCCTTGTGCCGGGGTCTTGTACCCATTCCTGGTGTCGGGTTCTTACAACGTTGTATCATATCGAATTCCAAGGTTCTCATGCTGTGGAGATTGAGGGTGTGGGGTGGCATCTTGGAGAACTACTTATAATACGAGTACTATACGACAGCCCAAAAATGGGGATTAAAGTTTACATATACCTTGGAATTAGTTAGGGGTTCAGTTTGTCTACGAAGTAGATTCTACCTGAGGTGGGTATTCAAGTCACGCAGTCACGCAGTCACGCGGTTTCATTTTTTCAGGGAAAAGAAGTGGGGTGTCGGTGGGGGTTGCGGGCATTTTGGGGCACTCATGTGATGAGGGTTATGTGGTTTAGGTTGCGATGTTAGGTTGCGACATTAGGTGGTTTGGGAAAGGTTGTGGGGTTGTGGTAGGTTGTGGGGTTTGGTTTTTGGGTTAGGATGGGGATAGGGATTGTTGTTGGAGACCTGGAGACCTGGAGACTTGGAGTGCTGGGGATGAGGGTTGGAAAGTTGGTTATACTTTTGTTTTGTTTTGGGAAACTTGGATGAGGTATGGGTGAGGGATTGGGGGTTGTTGTGTGGTATGAGGCATGAGGTATGAGGAATTTGGGGACGGATGTGAGGAGAGAGGAGAGAGGTGAAGAATGGTAGTTGTTTAGTTTTAGAGTCTTCTTTTTCAAAGAGAGTGTGTAGTGGTATGAGAGGAGAGGTACGCGACAAGAGGACGAAGAGAGAAAAGAGAAAAGTAGTCAGAGAAGAAATAACTTTGTACTCAATAACAACATTAAGTTTCAGCGAGTTATACCCCGTATTTATTACTCATCATACAAATCTTCAAAAGTCAAAACACATCAAACATCCAAGCAAAAGTACTTCAAGAAAATTGCATATCAATTTCAATTCCTTCAAAGAATATCTAATAAATATACTCGAGTAGGTAATAAACCAGAGGGAACTTCCAAAACATCTGTATGCTGGAAATCCCCCCCTAACCTCTCTAAATAGAAAAATTTCCCCCGTCGCGTGTTCCTGGGGTATAGCGCTCAAAGGCGCAAGAATGAATCGCTAAGTCAAAAAACCCTATCCAAACGCCATACCCAAAAAAAGAGTAAGAAATATGAATCCAGTATATACATCATCTCTTGTCGTACCATCTCATATCACTCCATCAACTACATCACTCCCCGACTTTCCAGCTCCCTCGACAATTCCTCATCGACTTCCAGCACTACTAACGCTCCCGCGACTACTGGTCGCACTCGAAATGCTGTCTCCGTTTGGGAGGGGGGGTGTGGTGGAGTCGAGATCCTTTGCTTTGGAGCGTCGACGGGCACTTCTTGATGCTGCTTCCATCTGTTTTCGGGTGTGCTCGTGCATGATTCGGGCGTAGGATGTGAGGTCTTCGATGTCGACGTAGGAGTCGAAGTGTGATTGAGGGGAGGTGGCGGACATTTCGTTGGTGTAAGTTGACATCTTTGGTGAAGAGGAGTTTTGAGTGATGAGTGCTGAGAGTTCTGGATGATGGTACTGATGGAGTTGAGGGAAGTGATGAGATGTGAGATGTTTTTGATGTTGAGATGGTGTGATGTGAAGATGAGATATTGCTGCTCTGCGATCAAGATGAGAATTCGGAGAGGTAGATGCGAGATGGAGATGAAACTGATGAATGCTGTATGGTGATTGAAAAACAAAAAACAAAAAATAGAAAGGCTGACCACCTTACATATATATCTCCAAAGCAACAAAGCACATCCCTCCATACATCATCATCCACACTAACAAATCACCAAAAGAAGAGAAGAAAAAACAGACTAACACACCCCTACTCCACACCTACATCACACTAATACCTGCTTTCCCAAGGGATCTCCCTCCCCCCAATTAGCATTAGCCTTAGCCCCCCCTCGATCCTGAGAACCTGCCGTTCCTCGAATCCCCATCATCCAATGAGAAAGCCCACTTTAAAACCAACTTAAAAAGAGCAGCAGAAGAAGAAGCGATGTAACAAGGGTGAACCATATTCATTCCCCCCCTTCTAGCAAAGGACCCTGCAGACCCTCAGCGTCATTAGGCGACTCGGTGGCGGTGCCCGCCCCCTCTTCGCTCAGACGACGCTTTTCCTGACCCCGTCATTGGCGGTACCCTGCTGTTTCCACTCCACCTTTCTTTACCAGAAAGACCCCTTTTTTTTCTTTTTCCAGCACCGAACTTATTGCACAAGTCTAAAAGTCAAAATGGGGTTTAGGCTCATGATGGTGACTGTTACTGTGTACATCCAGGTACGACACGACGTACACGATGGGGGGGAGGGGAAACGAAACGGTGACGAGCAAGCGCTCCAAGCGCTGATAATTGACAGACCCCGTCTACGAGTATCGACGATGCAGCAAAGGTAACCCTGATCCCTTGAGTCATTAGTAGTCATCATCTAGATTCA
This sequence comes from Hymenoscyphus scutula, assembly GCA_001399465.1. Taxonomy (NCBI): domain Eukaryota; kingdom Fungi; phylum Ascomycota; class Leotiomycetes; order Helotiales; family Helotiaceae; genus Hymenoscyphus; species Hymenoscyphus scutula. The sequence goes on along the minus strand of LKTO01000107.1, from coordinate 83,076 downwards.
TCCTCCTTAGAGTAAGAGAAAAACACTAAGAATAAGAGTAGAAACAAATCGAGGGAAAGGAAACATCTACGCGAACCTAACGGACCAGACTCCGTTATCGTGACTCGAATGGGTAAGGAAGGTTACGGATGAAGAAAAGAGAGGAGAGGGCCTAGAGGGGAGAGAGAAAAAAACAATGGGACACTCGAACTCCCCTCCCCTTCTCCCTTCTCCCTTCACCGCATACCGTAGACAAGCATCGTCATGAAAGATGCTTGTACCGCAGCCTCACATGCAACATCCGCCTCTGATATTCCAAAATTCCCCTCCCCCCCGAAGGTGTGTGGCATCACTAACATGTGTCTGTTTGCGGGGGTATAGGTGTCCCCAAAGATCAACACCCTCTCATACCACATACAGCTTCTCTCCCTGCGGATCTCGACTTGATAAATTCGCTCCCCATAGATTTTCACTTTCACTCTCTGCTACTGCCCCTTCCCCAAATTCAAAACCCCAGATCAACATGCAAGCAAGTGCAAGCAACATCGCGCACGGTGTTCCTTGAGAATTGATATTCAGTGGGAATCCCTTTCCTTTAGGTTGCTCCATTCATTCATCCCAATCCCCTCGAAGATGGTACAAGGAACCCGGAAAAAGGGAAGATCAACACAAATGGATCATCCCATATCCCAAACGGGAGGCATGAAGCTTTGCATCACCACCACAACCTCCCTCCCCCTTCCGCCCAAAAGTGAACAAGCTCGTCATCAAAGAATCCTCCGTACTACCTACGGAAGTAGTCAAAATATTCCATTCAGCCTTGCAGATCCGCAAAATGCCCATGTCCATGCAATCGAAACAGAATCTCTCTCTCAAAAAAGAAGAATGTAACCAAACCAAAAATAAACATAAAAATAAATACAAAACCTGCCAAACTCGTCATAGACACACACCAAAAAACAAAAAAAAAACAAAAAACAAAAAAAAAACAAAAAACACCACTTAACATACGACTTCCACCTAAAAATATATCCTCATTTCCTTTGTAAAACAAATGCCTCAAAAAACAACCAATGAACCAAATATTTTTCAGCTCAAACCTACTCTAAAAATCAGAAACAGGTACAGAATCGAGGTCGTTCATCCAGATCCAGAGAGAGGAAAAAACCCATGCTCTACAAGGAAGCACAACCAACAAACCGATTTCCAACGTATGCCAAGACAGGAAGTGATGTCACGCCCCCACAAAAAGCACGATTAAGCGAAGTAAGCCACCAACCGGGACCCTGAAAGACGGGAAGTCCTTCTTGGCGCGTCTAAATGGTTGAACTCCAACTCTTCCCGAGAAGGGGGCGTGTTGATCGCATCAGCATCAGTAAGTCCAACATACTGCAATTTAGCAAAAACAACGAAACGACAACGACGACGGTTACGAAGATCAGTAAGGCGCAGACTCGAGAGGCGGAAAAGAATGATGTAGGATAGGAAGCGATGATGAAAGTAATACTGTAGTACTATATCCTACTGTAACATTCCAATTCCACATCCCCAGCGAACAGATAAACAGATAAACAACGTCATGCTATCTATCCAATCCATGGAAAAGTCCAGCCTAGCCTAGATGTCACCCTACCATCAAAAACTCCTGGACCGAAAAGAAACGATTTTCGATAGCAACGGAGTGCACTTCCTCAGAAAAAAGGATCCAGTTCTTTCTTCTAACCTCACACCTCACGACAAATCAACAAGTAGTGACCGCCACTGGCATCAATCCTCGAGTAGACCATACAATCCCCCTTACCTCTTGACGATAGCACGGGGATACGGACACATACAGTAGAAAAAGACACATGCAGCTTCCAAACGCGTTTTCGTCATTCAAGCTACGCTACTGCTCTGCTCGTACCAGTCAGTCAGTACCTAGCCAAATCTCAAGTGGCGTCACTGGCGTGGAAATCCTTCCCAGTACTTAGGCCATGCCATGCTATCTCACCAATAGGCTAAGAGCCGGTCCGGTTAGGGAAGAGAGAGCTTTCAATTACCAAAATCGGAAGTTCTCCGAGTTGGTCTAGGTCTAGATGCTCCGTCTAGATGCTCCTTCTAGATGCTGAGAATATCCCTACACTTGTATTACATGCCTGTTCGTGCTCTGGACAACACGGAAACAAGTCGGACTTACTACCATACATTCCAAAGAGATAACCAAACCCCCTTACCTAGTTTAGGAACTACATCGACCTCCAGTGGAGAAGAAACGACTTATTCATCTAGCAATTCCCCATCCCATCCCCCTCACAAAACAAAATCAATACGCAACAAACCGCACATCAATACATCATACACCCCCTTCTCCACCAAAAACGGTCATCAATGACATCCAACCCGTCAAATTGGACAACCCAGATGTACAATGAGGTGAACACGGGAATCCATCCCATGCAACATGTCAATCATCAGCACTGCTGAGGTGTGTAAATATGATTGATACGCATGTTCTTGTGCCCCAACATCTCGCACCCCCTCATCCTAACCGCAACAATTCCATTCCATGAAAAAAGATGCAAAAAGGGGGGATTTACCCGATATGACGGAGAGGTACTAGTAGCATACCATCTCAGCTCGCCGAGCAGAGCTTATCGTCAGGATCGCCCAAAGTCCATAAACCGTACCGTCAAAAGACGTCGTGGAAGCTGAGAGCTAGAGGCTGGCGGATGGGGGAATATGGAGTGGCGAGTATGAGATCATGCCCCTAGCAAGAAAAGGTAGACCACCCCCTTTACGACAAAACATGGGTAGCTGCTGACATCAACCGACATGCATCCTAGATATGCAAACGTCAGGAGAGAAGATACGTTTCAAAAAGTCTTTCTTCTAACCCTTCCACGACGACATCACATCTCGACGTCAACTGCGTCAACCGCTGTGAGATCATCCTTTGTGTGACATCAGGGGCCAGGGGAGAATGACAACAACAACAAACCGTTGGAAACGAGTAAACGGGGCCACTTGGCCAAAAACATGCAAGCAAACAGATGATCTTGGGAAGAAGAAGAAGAAGTGCAAGTTGGACATCGTCACTAGCCAAAAGCCCCTTTCAATTCAGTTGCGAATGCGATGCCAGAAAAGTACAGGATACAGTAGCCACCATGTCTCAAGAATCCGTATATGCCTTCGTGGAAGCCACCCTGCAGTGACGACAGCTCCCGGAATCATACGCACAAGTTTCCAATCTATTTCAAGTTCCACACAATCGTCATTCCTCACACACGAATCACCAGTTTGATGTACCTTCTCATACCCCGTCCAGTTTTCCCGTATCTCGTGTATTTTCCTTGTGCGTGTCAAGGGGAAGGATAACTCTTTTCCTATGCTTGGGCAGATTCAATCCGCATAGCACACTGGCATGTCATCTCCCGGGTTTGGTTTCTTTGGTGCAGCCCCCTTCTTGGGCTCGGCAGAAGGGACATCAACAGAGTGGACGCTCGGCACTGGAAGCGAGGACTGTCGTCGATGTTGAACCGGCCGATACTCCTCTGCCTTTTCCTCTCCTTGAGCAGTTTCATATTCCAACGCTTTCACGAGCTTGTATATCAGCACAGCAAGAATCGTTCCGGTAATCGGGCCCACCCAATATATCCAGTGGTAGTGGGTGAAGGACCGGTTTACAATGCAAGGAGCCAACGAGCGAACTGGGTTTAGGGAAGCGCCAGTCCATTGAAAACCTACCCGCTGTGTTAGCATTGACGGCGTCAGAAAGAGAATACACTTGTCTTACCAACGAGCTGGGAGATGAAATATGACAAGCCAATACCGATCGGGGCGATGAAAGTTGCTTCGTGCTTCTCCGCTGCCAGCATGAAAACGGTGAAGATCAGTTGGGCGGTCAAGAGCATCTCAATCACAACTCCTTGGGCTGGGGACGTTCCGTTTCCGAGGGTCGTCTCTGTGTGTAACCCGCCGTTGAACAACGCGGCCACGACGTAGGTACCGGTTATCGAAGCAGCCGTTTGCGTTGCAATGAGGATCGCACAACGAGCCCATGTGATGGCACCGATGAGAGCCATTCCGAAAGAGACCTGCTAAAGATTAGTCTTTTCGGACAGAAGATGAAATTGATATTGCTGGCTTCCGGCTTAGCATCAAACATGGTACGTACCACTGGACTAAACAGTCCACCACTGACGCGAAAGAAGATCCAGGCGTTGACAACCAGAGCAAACCCCCCCGAGGTGGCCACATATAACAAAAGTGCTGGGCTCAAAGCCGAAGGCTTCGTCGACGTTGGATCCGTGGCCTTGTGCGTGGAAGCAGCACCACTCTCTCCCCCTGCGAATGCGAAGAAGAAGTAGCAAAAAGTCCCGATGAACTCGCCAATGACGGCGACAACATGGCCTTTGGCACCTTCGGGAAGCGCCTCAAAGATACCTCGAAATGCGTGCTTGAGCGGATCGACTCGAGAGATGACCGTCGGGGATTTGTGAATGTTCATGGTAGGAGCCCGTGGGGCCGCCATCTCGTCTGAAAGTTGGAGGTTTGGGGAGAGTGAAAAAAGTAGGTAAGGATATTCAAATATTAGGGTAGGGTATGTTTCAACAGGATAAAGAATGGTGAGAATACTCGACGGAGAGATGGCGATGGAGGAGACTGAGGTGGGTAGAGAAGGAAATGGGAGGCGAGATTGATGGGAGGCATCTAGCCGACTGAGTCCAGATTGAGTTCCATGTTGTAGAGGGGACGATGCCCGTGAGGGCAAGAGCACTGGCGATGAAGAAATGGAAGGTGCCGTACAGTACCTACCTTAGGTAAGGTAAGTCAGTCAACTCGTCGCTGCCGGGGTGTTCTTTCCTCCCAAACTACCTACCTAGGTACGTCAAAAATTGTAAGTGACCTCGACGGGACCTCACCTCAATCACCCACAACATCTTTGTTGCAGGTGAGCATCAGACTCCCCTTGAATTATCGAATTATTGAATTATTGAATTATTATTGAAGGGGGTGGAAAAATGAAAGGTGCGGTGCTGAAGAGATGAGGTGAGGTCAACTCGTCCCATCGGTGAGTTGCTCTTTCCCTTGTATAAACATGGGTACCACTGAATACCTATCTAGATATCTATCTAGTAATAATGGATTGAAACGTCGAACTTTTACGATTACGACAGCAGTATAGTATGTCTGAAGGAGTGTAGAAAAATAACCCCTGAAAATGGTAGAGTGAATTTGTACTAGTTGAATAATTATTATATGATGTTAGTTGCATATGTTTCCCGACACGCGTTTGTGGTTTTATTTTAAGGCTAAGATGAGTTCCTTATTCTCCTGAGACCTTTTTGGCACTTAAAGAACCATTAGTACACATCAATCATTAAGCTGTCAGCCTGGCGTGTCTATTAGGATCAGAGGCGTCAAATTTGTGAGTGCAGGCGCTCGTCAAAAAGTTTAGTAGAAGCCAAGTATCAACTCGCTAAACCTATCGTCCGTTATGAAATCTCGCTTACAAACCTCACTCTATTCTATCTACCATTCTATCATCCCCCTCACAACTTCCCCGCCTCCCTATAAATCCCCCTCTCAAACTCGGCATTCAACTCATTCATCAACCCATCCCCCGTCGGCGTCAACTGACTCCCCATAACCCCCGACACGCCCCCCACCCGATCAACAAACCACAACAAATTCGGATACCCTACCCACCCCATCGTACCCTTCCTCCGTCCGCCCTCCCAATCCTCCAAAAACAACAAACCCCCAAGCCCAAACGTGACGGGGAACTCAGTTTCCCCCCCAGCAAAAGTTTTCCCACCAGCAAAGCCCTCCCTCATCCGTGGAATCTGGAAGGTCGCTTGGATAGCCTTCTTCGCGGATTCGGTGAGGTGATCGGTTCGGAACATGAAGTCGATTGTTTCTTTCTTGAGGAGTTTGCCATCTGAGACACAGAGACTATGGAGCAATTTCTGGAAATCGGCGGGGGGACCGTAGGATCCTGCGCCGCCGTTATCAAAGGAGATTTTGCTGTTGAAAGTTGGCTCTGCGTATTCCAGCAATCCCTCTGGATCTTTCGCGGCTCCAAACGCGTCTTCGCCGCCGGAACGAACATTCATATCAGCTAATTTCTCCAGAGCCTCGGAGTTTTGCCCGATATTGAAGGTTATGCTGGTCACTCCGAGGGGAGTCCATATGTTCTCTTGGGCGTAGACTGAGAGGGGTTGGTTGGTGAGTCGTTCGACAATGAGGCCGGCCCAGTCGATTCCGCAGCCGTATTCCCAGCTGGTGCCTGGTTCGTAGGCGAGGGGGCTTTTGTGGACTCTTTCGAAGGTGTCGTCGTTTCCGATCCATAGGCCTACGGGATAATCGTCGACTTGCTGGCGATACCTTCCTATTGTTGGGCCTGGGATGATTAGTTACGGATGATGGTCGACAATCTTTAAAAGGGACTTACTCATGAATAAATATGTTAAACCGGCGGAATGGGTAAGCATCATTCTAATTTATGAAAAAGATTAGTATAGATCCGATGATTCTCGAGAGATTGTAGGTAAAATACGCACCGGAGGGTTATAGGCGTAGAATTATCAACCAAAATAGGTTTCCCACTCTCCTCCTCAAATCCCTTTAGAATCTGCACTCCCTTAAGCTCATGCAAAATCTCACTAACATCATCATCAATCCCAATTTTACCCTGCTCAACCATTTGCATAGCGGAAACCGTTGTAGCAATCTTAGAACAGCTCGCCAACCACATCGGAGTGTCAAGACTCAACGGATCCGGCTTGGATAAATCTTTCAAAGACCGTCTCCCGAATGCTTTCTCATACTTGTATGTTCCTGGGAAATTGAATGGTTAGTAAATGGGAACTGGACTGGATGAAGTGGGGATATCTATTATCTTACCCTCAGCATCACCACCAACAAATACAACACCAGGAACCTTCCTCTCGTCACATATCTTCTCAACCTTCTTCTCAAAATCTTGGGTGGGCATTTTGTGTTTTTGTTTGTGTTTCTGTTCCTCGTGTGAATCTCTGCAAGCTTTTCTGTACAGTATAGTGCAATCAATACCCTCAATGTAAAACCCAAGGAAATCCTTCCATTACATATATAAACCAAAACCATCCTGTCGGCAATTGATAAAACAACCCCACTTCACCGCATGACATACCCACAAAAACAGCCCTCTCTTCCTGACAAAACCGCAGTTCAGCATTACTACTCGAGTACTAGGTACTACTCGCCTAATCCCGTACTTTGACCTCGTCAATACATCTCCACATTTCACCAACCCGTCCCTCCCGTAATCCCCTTTCGCTCTAACTCTAAAACTACATGTTCCCCAAGGTAGAGACAGAGTGTGATAACTGATGATTCCCAAAAGAATCCCGCAAAAATCCAAGGTCCAAGGTCATTCATTTCATTAAAGTGGATCTCAACTGGGGGTTCAAAAAATTAACCTTTCGTTTCATCTCGTCTCGTCTCAAAAGACCGAACGAAACGCAACACTCTAGAGACCCTGGTACTAGTACTGATCAACGGATATACCTCGTACTTACTGTACTTCAGAAACCAAGACACAAGACAATCTGCGACAAAAGTTCAGAACCCCTCTTCCCACCTCACTTCCCACTTCCCCACATTAGCCGAGTCTAACTCCACAAAAAGGAAAACCTTCGCACTTACAGTATTTAGACCCCCGAAATCCGAACTCAGTTCATTAACGAAACCCTTGAAATGGGAGCCGAGAAGGAAATTTCATCGTTGAAAAACAAGTCTAGGAGTGTCAGAGTGTCGAGGTGTCATATTAGACGGCTTTACGGGTGAGACGATAGTGTTGTGCTTATTTGTGAAGATATATCCTATTGATAGGATATATAGATATTAGCACGCGTGTAGGCTTATTCGGCACTCTGATGGGGTAGCTACTGGAAAGATGGACTTTTGGCTTATGCCTAGGGATTTGGAGGGTGAAAGGGATGGGGTTTGATATTCTTCGTACATTGCCGAGTATAAGATCGCTAAGCAGAGGTATATCGAGCGAGCAACGAGAAGAGTAATCAGAAGCTCTGCGATGAGATTAAGAATATGAAAATAAACAATTGTATAGGATGAGAGAAATACATAGGAGGTTCAAATACAATGTAACACAGCTGAAATTGGAGGAGCGACATATGGTTGGAAGTTCAATTCTTCTCTTCAATAGCAGCCCAGATACGGAAAGCCCAAGGCCAAGTAATTGAGTGAGGCCTGTCAAATAATGAAAGGTCTCCCCTCAACCGTTGGTTCTTTCGACTTTGAGTTCCAGCTCGTATCCGTACAATGGAACTTGAAGGTAATCATGCTGAGGAAAGAATATGTCTTGGATAGGCTATGGTGATGATATCTCCACCTCTGCCAAGACCCCGCAAATATCACCGGCGGACGTGTAGGCAATGGACGTGGAGCAGAATATCGGTCGGGTTTTGAGATTTTGAGAAGTAGAAAATTCAATAGTTTGGTAATTGCCGCGAACTGCTGTATTTGAAGGAGATCGTGACGTTGATTTCGGGGTTCGGGGTTACTTACTAAATTCCCAATGAAACTTAGAACGAATAACCAAGTTCGATTGTCGAATGTTCCTAGAGGGCTAGAACAACGTGTTACCAGGAGACTTAATCAGTGGTACTAGTGTAACGGGGAGGACCTCACAGCTTCGTCGGTTCCAAGTCCATTTCCTTCCTAAGTCATCATAGGAGATGCCTCCGTTCATCGCTGTCCTCTTCGCTTATTTCTTAGGTCTCTCGGTGCATTAGTGAAAGGAGAAGAAACGACGAATCCAAGTAGGTAGGTTTATACTCGAAAATAACTATATGTAGGACACAGCTGAGAACCCCTCCTTTCTTCTATAAATAGGTATGAATTTCTCTCATACACCACAGACGAGGTAAGGAACGACTTGAGATGCCAGCATGGTATACTCGAAAGTCATAACTCAAACTGGTGGGAGACCACCATGGGTATAGCAAGAGAGAGAGGAAGAAAGTGAGAGAGAGAGCCCTCTTAATTCCCTGAAGTAACAAACCAAAAACAAGCAAAAAAAAAAGTATTCGAAATCAGAAGCAGCCTGGAGAGAAGAAATGGCAAACAAGGAAGAGTAGCAAGCACACCATTGTTGCCATATATTGTACCAACCGCTGCCTACCAAAGTATCCCCCACTCTCGTTTCCTGGTCGCCATCTACTCTGAATACCCTCGACCGACTACCATCACTCTTCAGAGACCTCCTAAAGTATATCTTCACATATCAGCCTTGTGGTGTTGTCGTCGTAAAGACAAGCTCCTTCCCATCCACATCGTCCGACGACCTGCGGGTCAATTTATATGCCGAGTTCCCGGTGACGCTTTGTAAGAATCTTATCTCTTATCTGTAAGTCGCAAGCTCTCCAGGCTTCCTTCTTTCATTCTCTATTTTCTAGATCTTTAGTACCTTTGAAGTCTTGGGGATTTCCATCTTGACAATTGATATCAGGTTACACTCTAAAATCTCGAAAATATGGCCGACTTTGACTATGTTTCCCGGGTGGAAGCAACAGAAGAACTTTCTCAAAGCGGCAAACCCCCATTGGACTTTAGCCACCACTTCTCGCGCGTAGTTAAACAACGACATGCGAGTAGTATCAAAGAGTTCTACAAATATTTCCAGATCCCGGGTATTGGGAATCTGGCTGGTGGTAAGCTTATCCAATTTAATCATCTCTAACAAACGGATATTATCCTGCATGGCCAACCCAACACCAACAACAAACTGACGGCATTGCAGGACTTCCCAACGCCGCATTCTTCCCATACGACACCCTCGAAGCGCAAATCGCCCAACCAAAACGCTTCGAACCTACCCCCAACGATCCGAATGACCCCTCCAAGCTCGCGAAGAAGTTGGCCGCCACCTCGTTAAGCAAGAACCATGATTCCAGCGCGGCCGCCCATCTGACAGTCCCACACGCATCTTCAATCGGCAATCCGCTGCAGAAGATCGATTTGACAACTGCTTTACAATATGGACAGGCACAAGGATATCCACCACTTTACTCCTTCCTCAGACAATTTGCACGCGAGAATCTACATCCGAATGTCCCATATGCCGGCGGGTTGGAGATTATCCTCAGCAATGGTAATACGGATGGGTTTGCAAAGACAATTGATGCTCTCAGCAACGTCTGGGACGAGGACCGTGACTGGATTCGTGAAAGAGAGGGCATTCTTGTCGAGGAGTTTGCTTATATGAATGCGGTCCAGGCTTGCAGACCGAGGGGACTGAATATTGTACCTGTGAAGCTTGATCTAGAGGGCATGACACCATATGGCAAAGGTGGATTGGAAGACGTTCTTGAGAATTGGGATGTTTCAAAGGGCAAGAGACCACATTTGATGTATACCGTTACGTGAGTACCTCTTGACATTGGAAAATGGGGGTTTACTAATCATCACCAGGATCGGTCAAAATCCTACGAGTGGAACACTCTCTATACAAAGACGCAAGGAGTTGTATGCTATTTGTAGCAAGTATGATGTTTTGATAATTGAAGATGACCCTTATTGGTATCTCCAATTCCCATCTGCAATTGGAAAGGAGGCCGAAGCGCGGGGTACCAAGGTAGCACCAAAGCAAGAACCACACAAGTTCGAAAAATCCACCGGATACGAGTATCTCGACAGCCTCGTCCCTTCGTACTTGAACTTCGATTACGATGGCCGAGTTATACGTCTCGACACATTTTCCAAAACTGTCGCTCCTGGCTGTCGACTTGGTTGGATCACAGCACAACCCGCAATCATCGAACGCATCCTCCGAATCACCGAGTCATCCACTCAACAGCCATCAGGATTCGTACAATCCATGATCGCAGAACTTCTCATGGGTCCACAACCTGCAGCCGTAGAATTCGCCAAGAAATCCAAAGCCGATCAACTCGCCTTCACAGGCTGGCAAACCGACGGATGGGTCCGCTGGCTCGAAGGCCTCCGAGGCGCCTACGAGCGAAGAATGACCCGAATGAGCACCATCCTCGAAGCCGGTCGGTACCAACTAAAGCAAGGAACCTTCTACCAACAGTCAAAATCTGGTGCTCCTGTTAAAGGGGAAGAAAGCGACTGGGCCGTCATCTCCAAGACGAAGATGTACTCCTTCGACTGGCCTCGAGCCGGCATGTTCATCTGGATCCACATGCATTTCGAAACGCATCCGTTGTGGAACAAAGTCTCTGGACCCAAACTCGCCGAGGCCGTCTGGATCTTCCTGACGCGAAAGCCCTACCTCACTCTTGCTTGTCCCGGGGCGGTGTTCAGTCCTACGCCTGAGATTCTGGCCGAGAAGGGGTGGCAGTACTTCCGGTTGTGCTTCGCGGCTGTGGAGGAGGAGGATATTGAGCGCTGTTCCAACGGGTTTGCGGATGGCGTTAAGGCATTTTGGTCGATTAAGGATGCGGATGATTTGCCTAGTCTTGGGGAGGGGGTTGAGGGACAGGAGGTCTTGAATATGGGGATGGATTTTGCTTGTTAGGTGGGCTACTTATCTTCAAAATACCTGGTAAGGGGAAGAAAGGGCTGGCTGCTGGCCATTTGCTGGGGATACCGTGATGATTCTTTCTTTTTGCCTTCGGATATTTTCACTCAGCGCGGGTATGGTTTTAAGATTTATTTCCCGAGAAGTTTTTAATGCTTTTTTAGGGTTGATGAGGAATGAGAAATTGAAAGGTAGAAACGAAGTACACGAACACGAATTTGAAAAAGTTAGAACATTCATTCATTAGATAGTAGATTCCTTAGTCTCCCCAAACGGTGATCTGATAAGCTCATAGTTGGCTAGTGAAGTCAGTTGCTAAATATATTTGGGGGGAAATAAGTCCTAGCGAGTGGAGGGTGAGCTATTAGGCTTGCGTAAATGAAGGACAAGTGAAACTTGACACCTATCACTGAATGTCTATCATGTCATGCTATACGTCAAGTCTCTAGATACGAAGAGGCGGTGTGGGACTTGCTGATTTTCCAAAGAGTCCTGTGCAAGTACGAAGTCAAGTCATTGAAATTATTTTATTTAGATAAGAAACCATAAACGCCAGATAACATCTCAAGTCCCATTCCCATCTTCCTATAACTCTATAATATATCCTACTCCATAACTCAAAAATTCTACCCATCTATTTCTCGCGCGTTCTTATTCTTTATTTTATATCCTGTACCCGACGATGTGGTAAGGATTTCTGCTTGTTGAAGTAATTGGAATCCGAGGACGTGACATCAGTATTGACCGCCGGTGTACCTGGCGAAGGAGTGTGATCGTCGTCATTCTCATCCTCTTCTTTGTCGGCACCCTTTGATCCTTGACTGGAAAAATAGTCTCCAAATGCTGCGGAACTGGGTGCTGGTGTACCGGGCGAATCGGGAGTTACGGGTCGTCGTGTGGAAGTAGTTCTTGAGGATTTGAATTCGGGTGCGAAGGGACTGCTAGCCTTGAAGGAGGGAGCGGCGAAAGGACTGTTATCGTTGAAAGCTGGGGCGGCGAAAAGACTAGCATCGCTAAAGGCAGGTGTAAAGGGACTCAAGTTGTTGGAGAAGAGATTGGGTTGTGGTTCCGCTCGGTTCACCATATTATTGAACATGTCGTCGTCCAGCACGAGGGATTTCACCAGGTCCCGTAGATCCTCGGTCTCTTCTTCTCCGCCCCCTATAAGATCAGGAACGTGTTTTCCGTGGTACAGAGGAGTTTTGGACTGGCGACGTACAACGCTTGCTCGCCGGACATTGTCCAGGAATTTGCCTTGGTCCTTGACGGCTAGGACGCTCATTTGACGGAGACGTTGGTACCCCGTTGGGTTCTTGTTGGCCCATTTTACTAGATCGGCGCACATCTCTTCTAATCCGTGGGTGGCTTTCCAACCTAGTTCCTTGAAGGCTTTGTCTGGGTTTGCGGTGACTGAGCCTAGGTCGCCGGGTCTTCTTTCGCTCTGCTCGAAGGGGATTTCCACGCCCGTCTCTGCTGCGAATGCGGTGATGATTTCGAGGACGGAATAACCGGTGCCTGTGCCGAGATTGTAAACGTGGTAGTTCTCTGCGTCGTCTACCATTCCCTCGTTGGCTTCGGAAGACATTGTCTGCGGCTCGACAAGTTTGTTGATTGCAGCGACATGGCCTTTAGCGAGATCCACGACGTGTATGAAGTCTCGCACTCCACTTCCATCTTTCGTGTTGTAATCGCTGCCATAGACAGCCACTTTACTTCTTCGACGTTGATATGTCTGTAAAACAACTGGCATAAGATTTGAGGGGACACCATTTGGGTCTTCCCCGATGAGTCCGGAGGGGTGACATCCTGTGGGGTTGAAGTATCTCAGTGCTATTGCTTGCACATCGTTGTTTGCCATACACCAATCATCTAGAATTTCCTCGTCCATCCATTTCGTGCGGCCATAGGGGTTTGTGAGGAGGCCACCACCAGTTCCTCGACCCGCGGTACGGACTGAGTCTTCCGAGATGTAATTTCCATTACCAGAACCATAGACGACGGCCGAGGATGAGAAGACGACGTTTCTCACTTTGAACTCGTCGAGGACACTGAGGATGTTGAGGAGTCCACCGACATTGGTCATGTAGTATTCCAGGGGCATCTTGGCAGACTCTCCCACAGCTTTTAATGCGGCGAAATGTATGACATGGGTGATTTTCCCGGAAGCAGGTTTGTTAGGGGAAGACTCCAACGAGGTAGCGGTCTTGTGGCTTTGGAAAGCAAGAGAGGCGTTTCGATATGCTCTTCTGGATGCAAGAATCTGAGTGATTTCTAGCTGTGACGCATGGTCGGTATTATAAGCTTCAAAAATATCGGCCATTTCTCCCCTGTTGCGGATGTCGCCTTTGATGAAGTGTAGCTGTGGATATCTGTCGATGGACTGGTCGGATTTGGGAGGGAGAAAGGAAAGGTAGTATTCTCGCGCTAGATAGTAAACTCGTTGGAGAGCTTCGATGTTTGAGTTGCAGAGATTATCTACGACGACGACGGACCAGCCTGCTATGAGGAGCTCTAAGGTTGTGTGAGAGCCAATGTAGCCACATCCACCTGTGACCTAATTCCCAAATTTCAAAGTCAGCATGCTCGCTTAGGAAAATGTGTAAGGGGTTTTAATCGAGGGATTTTTGGATGACTTGAAACTTGATATCCAGATTCTCTCAAATTCTCGCAAGGGGAGAGCTACTGAGCTTATGAATGGACTAGAACAGGAAGAGAAAATCTGACTTACCAAGACGACGGGGTGCCCATTGAGCTGACTCCTCGCTTGAGAAACATTGATTTGATTTTGAGTGGGCATTTTATGTATTGAAATGTATATTTGTCGATCATTTATCTCTATAATAAAGGAATCCGGGTGAGAAGGGTTTATAACCTTTTCACAAAGCTTTGAGAAGCAGTTGAGCTGAAGGCCGTCTAACTCGCTACGTACTAGCCAGGCCAGCTCAGACTCTGGATGTCTCCATGTGCTGGGAGGCTGAAATTGAGATGCAGAAAATGATCGTCATGGAATATTTCGTCTCCATAGTAAGTCTCGTTAGTAGACATGTTTGTTTACCCAATTGCGTCAAGGTTGTTGTTATGGTTGATCCACGTCATTTATCGCTTGTTGATTTTGGAAGTCTCGGTTTCCAACTTGTCCTTGTCTCATGATCTGTTACTGTTCAAGTTAATAGAGAATATCTACCACTCTCTGTACTGATATAGAGGCTATTACAGTTTCAATAGTTCGATATCGCTTTCTAGAAAGTTGTTAACGTCGCCGATGTGGGGCTTTTTACACTCCCTTTCCACGTGAATGAGAGAACGAAGAGTGATTGGTATATAACTGCGTTTTGAGTGTATTAGTATATTGTTGTACAGATACGACATTGGGTATCACAGTTTCGTATTTTCTTTCATCTTCCAAGTAGGTAGTGAAGAGGAAATTGTGCTACACCAGATATACCTGGTAGATGACGGCGCCCACCAACCGACGCCACCGAAGTTCTCCCACAGACTCCAGGACCCCACCAACCAACTATTTCCTCCACCAAAGGACCTTAGGATTGAATTCCTCCCCTCATTTGCAAACACCAAATTCTCGCAGATCACGAACCCTCTCCTTTTCAAGCCGCAAACTGCGCCATCATAGCAAACATGGAAATGGAGAAGATCACCGAAAAGATAGCTGCCCTCCCACAGGGCAGCACCTACTTCTCCCTCGAATTCTTCCCCCCCAAAACCACCATGGGCTCCTCCAACCTCCGCGCCCGTCTCGACCGCATGTCCCGCGCCCTTCGTCCCCTCTTTGTAACCGTCACCTGGGGCGCTGGAGGTTCCACCGCGGATAAGAGTTTGGAATTGGCCGAGTTGTGTCAGAGGGAATTGGGATTGACGACCTGTTTACATCTCACCTGCACGAATATGAGTCGGGAATTGGTCGATCGCGCGTTGGAGGATGCAAAGGCGTTGGGAATTAGAAATATTCTTGCCCTGAGGGGAGATCCGCCGAGGAGTGAGGAGTATGCGGATGGGAATGGTACAAAGGAGGGGGAGGAGGAGTTTGTCTGGGCCGTGGATTTGGTGAGGTATATCAGGAAGGTGTATGGGGATTACTTTTGCATTGGAGTTGCTGCGTATCCTGAGGGACATGCGGATGAAGGACACCCAGAAGGACAGAGTTTGGAGCATGATTTACCATATTTGGTGGAGAAGACGAAGGCGGGGGCGGATTTTATCATGACGCAGTTGTTTTTCGATGTTGCGGCCTATGATTCCTTTGAGAAAAGGTTGAGAGAGCATGAGAGTGGAGCTTTCAAGACGATTCCGATTATTCCTGGTATGATGCCGATTCAGAGCTACCAGATGATCAAACGAACGACGAAATTAAGCCATGCGAGGTTACCAAAGGATATCCTTGAGAGGCTGGAGCCCATCAAGGGAGACGACGAAAGTGTCAAAAAGGAAGGAGTCGAAATTATAACCGAAATCGTCAAGCATATTACAAAGGAGAAATCCCCAGGCCCAAGGGGTTTCCACTTCTACACTCTCAATCTCGAAAAAGCCGTGTCCTTCATTCTCGAACGCACAAACCTAATTCCCTCCATCCCCTCCGACACCGAAACCGCTATCCTCGACGCTCCCCTCCAAACCCTAACTATCGATGGCTCCCTACGACGCCCAAGTTCAATCGGTTCAGACCCTCATAACCGTATCATTATCAATGAACCCCGCACCTCAAACCCTGACTTCGAAACCACCGCTTCAGAAGCTGGCATTGCCGCTCGAGCAATCAATACCCGCGCCAATACACTCGCAATCTCAGAGGGAGAAGGCTCTCTCGGCCGGGAAGCGACCTGGGATGATTTCCCTAACGGACGTTGGGGTGATGCCCGGTCCCCTGCCTACGGAGAGATAGACGGCTACGGTGTTTCCCTCCACATGTCCGTAAACCAAGCCATAAAACTCTGGGAATACCCCAAATCCACAAACGATATAACATCCCTCTTCATCCGACACATCGAAGGATCGATCCCCTCCCTCCCCTGGAGTGAAGAAGGTCTGAATGAAGAAACCAACACGATTAAACCCCAGTTGTTGGCTTTGAACAAGAAAGGTTGGTGGACAGTAGCCTCACAACCAGCAGTTAACGGGGTCCGTTCTTCAGACCTTATCTTCGGATGGGGGCCCAAGAATGGATTCGTCTTCCAGAAAGCATTCGTGGAACTCTTCATTCCCTCCTCGGCCTTCAAGATCCTCCACGCTAAGCTCACATCTCCTGCTCTCGCGCCACTAGTTTCCTTCTACGCCTCCAATGCTGCCGGAGAACTCCTCCAATCCTCGGACCCGAATAATCTTAGTCAAGAGGAATCTTCCACTAATGCTGTGACTTGGGGAGCCTTTCCTGGAAAAGAGATCATCACTCCTACTATTATTGAGGAAGTGAGTTTCCGTGCTTGGGCTGAGGAGGCGTTCGGGATTTGGGGCGAGTGGGAGAGGGTTTATGGACGGGGGAGTGAGAGTCAGAGGTTGCTTGAGCAAGTGAGGGGGGATGTGTGGTTGGTGAATGTTATTCATCATGGCTTTGTGGAGAAGGAGGGGTTGTGGGAGTTGTTGCTTGCTGAGAACTGAAGAAATTGAGGAGAAATGGGAAAAATGAAATCGACCTGACTTTGAGTTGTGGCGTGGTGTGCGAGAACTGGACTGGAGAAGAATGAACAGGGCGGCATAGTTGATTTCTGGGATATTTTTTGAAAAAATGGAAACTGGAAAATGGCTATGCGATGAAAGTAGCTGGCGTGGTATTTGAAGGCGTTGGACTTGTAAGACCTTATTACAGAAGGTCTATGGTATTTGCTTTGCATAGCGATGGTTGGTTGGTAGATGATTGGTAAAAAATAGCAATCCAAGGAAGCTTCGCGGCGAATTATTTTGCTTTTGACATTTCTTTATTTCTCTCCTTGATTCTAGTTTCAAAACTTTTATCTGCTTTCACTTCACTTGCATTATATGAACAGCTTATCACTGGAAACACCACCAAGGATATATTCTTCCCGCTTACATACAACACTTTCTGAATTTCGAAAGTAAACTTCCGAAGCCCGCGAAACTACACTATCAGTTCCGTAATTGGCAGACCGCGTTTAAGTTTAAGATGATAAATTTAATCGTATGTCAGCATACAAGTGTATTTGGACGAGCAGAACGCTTTACTGACTTTGGTGTTAGGAATCGGAAGACACATATCGGCCCGCTATAAAGAATCAATATCCTCCCCAACAAGAAAGTTCCAAGTAACCTTCAGTATAAGAGGGTTAGAAATCGTGTGAGAAAGGTTAGATAGCACGTTCTAAGGGAAATATATAATGGGTACAAGGCTTTCCTGTTCCGCTCTAAAATCGAGATGGGTCTACTTGAGAAAATACACGCGCGAGGGGAAAAGGGGGGAAGGGGGAGGGAACTTGCTGTAAACGTATTATCTCTAATTAGATTATTTTGTAATATGACTCTGTTTATTTGCTGTCGAAAAAGAGTTTAGTTTCGAAATCTGTGGGGTTTTTGGATTTTCTGAAGGTTTGGTGGGGGTTGGGATGAGGGTTTTAGTTGTGAATGGCCGTTCTTGCATCGTTGTGCTGTTTTGGTTTTTGGCAGGGGGGCTTTGAGGTTGTACTGACTACTCGGGCTCGACAATATAACGGGATTGAAGAGTCTTTTCCTTTATGGCCAGGGTCTATACGGTTTAGATTATGGGCTAATTAAAAGTAGAGCTGCGATGCTAGCGTTTGTAGAAGGTGAGATTTGATATCCCTGTCTGCTATTACTCATGACTTGGATATTAAGGTAGAAGTTTTCTATCCCATATCCTTCGTTGCTAATTATGGCCAGTTTTACATCTCATATTCTCTTTTTCTTACTTCGCTATAATTAACAACCAAGCAACCGCTCTCTTAAAGAACGCCAAACTCCGACTTGGAATAGAACAAACTCTACCAATTCTTTGAATATTAAGAAATTGGAGAATGCATATTGTTGCTCTCGGACTCCCAACTCATGAGACAATATCCTAGGCCTACCGCCACCTATTCAGGTACCATTTTACAACCACTGTCAACTAGAAATCTATTCTTTTCTTTGGAGTGTTTTGGCTTTGTTTCCTCAATGCCTAATCTCAAATCCAACCCCTAAGCCTGAGGAAAAAGGAAAATTTGAGAGGTTTGGAGCACAAACCCGGGATATTGTATAAGTTCTTGTTTATTTACTGTCGAAACGATAGTCACTATCGAAAATCGACCACCCTTATGAGGCTAGATGGCTTACTCTGGCTTTACTACAAATACCTCACAAAAGGTTGTGTGAGGGGGTGATGAGGAGGAACTCGAGGCAAGAGCAATGAGAAATATCGGATCACCAACATGGCAGATGAATCGTTGTGAATTAGGGTTCCCTCCCTTATTGGAGATTCTCTATACACATGGAAAGTCTAGTAATATAACTGAGCCCTCTTGCAATTCTCCTTTGCTTGTTATTGGGACAAAAATAAGCTTAGACGAATGGTCAGAAAAAAGCCGCGACTTGATAGGTGAAGGGAGAGTTCGAATCTTTCATAAAACTTGAAGTCTCCTAGGTTGTTTCTGTCTACATATAATACTCATTTTCACCAATTGTTTTGTTCTACGAAGAAACTCATCGTAGGAGCCTGGTAGTATTTCCTGCTGCCACTGCTAGCTCCGGTAACCACTAACTTGCTCACGCACAACTTTCCACTATATAATAGCGATTTCCACAGCAAAAGAGGCTTCATTCTTGTGTAAGCTGCCGCGATGTTCACAAAATATTCAAATGAAATTCTGCTATCAACTAGTGTTATATTCATTCTTGCCCAAGAGAAAAAAAGTAAAATCCCCACTACATGAATTAGAAAATGCCGTCCCAAATCATAATCCAGTTTCCTATAGTCAACCTTGTCATCTGGAAGATGCTGCTGTCGATCTTTTATTCGTTGTCAAATTCTTCAGAATATTGGAAAGTACAATTCCACGATATGTGTAGCAAGTATAATAGTTGAATACCCTTACGTTAGGTTCTTTCTACGTGTGGGGAGAGCAATGCAAGAATACGATAGTAGGAATTTTCAGCTGGCCATAAACTCTCCGTCCGGTTCCATTTCGCTCTCTCGTTGCCAATTGAAACTTTCGGTCATCCTCTATATGCTATCTCTCTGTGGTTTTTCTGCTGAAGCAAGACCTCCAACAGCAAATCAAACCTACTCTTCTTCTTTGTGGGGGTTCCATAGATGGTGGTCTTCCATTCCCTTGTTCACAGGCTTATCGAAACAATAACTTACACATTGTTTTGAAATGCCAATTTTAGAACCAATGATGAAATCGCGAAAATGAAGTTACGGAAATGTAATTTTTAGCTTGTGAGGAGTTTGTCCCGAGAACGTGGAGAATATTGTCTTTATGATAGAGAATCTCTGAGTTTCTTTCTGTCTCGAAAGGACTTAGGGCCTAAGAACTAAAGGGAAGTTTTCGTTTTTTGCAACCATGAAGCTACCATATCTCCGAAGAAGCCTTGTATAAGTTTCAAGCCGCCTTTCATGTGAGAGCCAACTCTATGAAATTTGTTTTGCGCTTAGTGTTACATCAAAACAACTCTAAGCGCAATCCACTCATATATTACCGATCTAAAACCTCTAACTTTCTCCACAAAATGTCACTGCCGTTTTCCTATCTAGTGTCGAATCATTTCGCAGATCCAACAAAGGAACGTGAATTCGGTAAGATCGTGTTGGGCATCAGAGATGGTACCTTGAGCTGGGAAAGCGTTAGATAGGTTCTCTTCTCCTCGTCGAGTTCTCAATCACCAACTTCTAGCCCTTCGCAATATCAGGTGGGCAAAGAGTTCCTTGGAACGAGGCTATCATTTAAATACCATGAGAGGAAGATATGGAGAGAAAGGTGTTTTATTCAAAATTCTTGAAAAGATTATTGTGAAGAGTTTCGTGGAGCTCGCTGGTAGTGGATGAACAGCTGTCGTGAGAGGAACTTGATTTTTGTTCCACTTTTTTTGTGGAGATGGACAAGAGCATGTGAATAGAGACGAGGTTAACCTAGATAATAGCGATGTCAGTGTTAGTAGAAGGTCATAAATGAATATTGAAGTTTTATAATAGAGCCATCAATTCTCATAAAACCAACGAGCCTTTATTATATGCAAACCGTTGAAGGTGCTGCAAATTGTTAGGCCATTAAGGTTATGTAGTCTGCGATATAATATAATTTCTAGTTATTCAATAACCTCCGTTCACTTAGTCTCATTTTCACCTCCAAGCTTCACATACGGAAAAGGGGACTATGCAGCGAAACGTAAGTTCATTATTATCAAAATTGAAAGATGTCACAAACTGGGCAGAGCCGCGTTCACCCCACTGCAAGAGTTGTAGAAACATAGAGTTTCGAGATGCCACTGTTTGAAAAGGTAAATTGAAACTCGATACTTCCAATGATATTAAGATATCTAAAAGAGGAAACATTTGTCACCCCAAGGATAAAAAGAACCAAGGACTGACTCAAGGTAGGAAAAATGATATTATCCAATATTACCAATCACCCCATCATCATCCCCCATCCCCATTCCATCTTACGAAGTACTTACTCACACACCAGGCACCAACAAAAGCGACCAAAAAATCCCCAAAAAACCCCTCAAAACCAACAAAAAAATAATTTTCCCACCATACAGAGATTCATTTTTCCGTATACTCACAATGACACCTCCGAGGATACGAGAGCGAACCCATATCACCCAAGCTCATCCCCATCCGCGTTTGCCGCCAAAAATACCCCAAAGTACCCATTTTGAGCCTCGTAACTCCACCCATAATCCGTACGTAAATAATGGCATGGTAGCGAAAAAGAACCCGTTATTCCATCCCAATCCAACAATACTGCACATCCCCCTCCCATGCACGACGACCCTACGTTGTATTTCGTCAAGAACCATCAACACGGTGCGCCAAAAAGTTGGGTCGCACCAGTCCAGTCCAGTCCCTCGGTGATCGGTGAGCCAACAGCATAAAATCCCCAGGACCAACCAAAAAAAATAATGGGAAGGAAAACCCCGTCATTTGCGTCAAGCCACCAACAAAGACAAGACTTTACCGGTAAACCTTTTCGGATGGCCTTATGAGAAAAGTCTAAAAAAGAAGAATAAGAGAGAGAGAGAGATAAAGATCCGAATCGCCGAGAATCCCCATAAATTGCGCAATCGTAACTTACTACATTGGTACGGTTGGAATGCGAGTAGCGAATCATATCTATCGCTCGTACCCGGGAAAACCTAAACTAAAAACCGAAAAGACAAATACAAAGAAAATAAGAATTCGTCAGGTAAAGATATCAGATGAATTGTACGAGATGAACAGATTTAGGACATATGCAAAGTGCTGTTGAGACTGACCTCTCCATGATGTATTGGACCATGATCGTGATCTCCTCGTCCGTACTTGTACTTCCATCCTTCATACGGAATATCGTGCATAGCACTTCCTTCTCCGTATCCATCCCCATCTCCCCCGATTTCTCAAACCCCCAACACGACCAATGCACAATGCGGGAAAGAACAGAAAGAGAGCAGAGGCCCATCCATGGAGAAAGACCAACAACCCCCCGTTTCGTCGTCATCCATCATGCTGCCATTTCCCGTGACCCCTTGTCTGCCGCCCTGCGCGGCTATTGCCAAAGAACAAGAGGATTAATGACAGAAGGGCATTATTTACATTAATCAGATATACACTGGCCCGTGCCATTCATGTAAGGTTATGAGACGAGGGGAGACCGGGGGGAGGGGGGAGGGAGGTTCGATAGATTTAATCTATTCAACGTGCGCATCATTCCCGTAACCCCTTGCCCTCTCCTTGCCAGTCAAAACCACCACCCACCATACGTTGTACTCCAACCCCTCGCTCCCGATTTTATATTGATCCACCATCCCAAAAGGGGGAGAGCTTGCGAAAGGCGATGTTCAAGAAGGAAAGATGGAGAGAAATTTCGGCTCTACAACTGGTGGTGGACGGGTATCCACCAAAGAGAGGGGCTCTCCCCCTGGTGTGATCTTCCTCGACCATGTTCACCATTCCCTGGTGGGGCCTTCGTACGGACTACATGGGTACAAAAGGAACGGTGCCACCGTGGGCATTGAGGATGACGGTGCTGTGCCGCTACAGATCCTCGATCCACAACGTGGCATCGCGGCGGCCCGGGCAAACTGTTGCACCCTTCCAAGAAGAACGTGCCGGGGGAACCAGAAGCTGTCCAGGTGGAAATCGGCATTCTTTCCCGTGATTTCTCTCGTGCACAGGTGGGCTACGACATGGCTGACGAGCCGTGACACCTTCAACAGTAGCCTGTCCCTGTCGTATCCGGGGGTTGTTGAGTAACGCGGGAAAAGCCACTGAAGGAGCGAGAATTCGCAAAGGGAAAGTATTCTCAGGAGGTGGCTGATTAATACGCAGCAACGAACTTCTTCCAGTTATCTTTGTTTGTCTTTCCAACTGATGATCGGAAGAGGAACCCATACCCTTTTCTAATCGAGACGCGGACTCGAAAGAGCGTGTATGGACGGATAAACTCTAATCAAAAGTTTAGGGGCGGTAAGTACTGGAAGTAATGTATCGAATTCTTGAAAGGCAGTCAGAAACCATGTGCCGTCGTCGCGTTGTGTTGTCCCTACGAGTAAAGTTCGTGTATGCATGCAGTCATCAACGTAACCATCCTCCTTTCTGCGGAGTTATCTTTTGCCTAACGAAACATCGTGACCAACAACCAACACCAACCAACAAAAAATCGACTGACCAAGACCGAAAATTTTCAATCCATTTTTCATCCGAGGCAGGTAGGTGGTGTTGTGTTGTCAATAATGAGACG
Source organism: Hymenoscyphus scutula (assembly GCA_001399465.1). Lineage (NCBI taxonomy): Eukaryota > Fungi > Ascomycota > Leotiomycetes > Helotiales > Helotiaceae > Hymenoscyphus > Hymenoscyphus scutula. The sequence continues at coordinate 59,661 of LKTO01000107.1, read as the reverse complement.
CTGAAAGAACCTTGAATTTGGATACCCGTTCCCCATCTGGTTCCCCGCGCATCGTGAAATAAACCGTCGTACTCGAGTAGTCCATCCATGAGTCCATCCATGTTCGCCATTGGCGCCAGAAGAGAGCGAATCACGGCAATTCCTTGACCCATCGTCCACTTTCCCTCGGTAGTGCTCACTACCCTAGGCGTCACAGAAGACTTTAATACCAGAGTCGCATCCGGTGGATCATCACCTACTTCGAGGAATAATAGACGAGAATATTCGAGATGCCTTCGTTAGAACCTTCTCTGCTTGTTCTCCTATTATAATCGTCAGAACCTTAATACTTTAATTCTTGTGAAATGAGCAGGTAGAACATAAACTCATTAGGTTATTATGGCGGCGATTGTCCAATTCGATTGTGAAAACTGCAGATGCCGCGCGCAAGATTCGACTTGCATTTGTACTACGGAGGTGGTGTAGGAGAAACGGCGTATGAAAATGGCAGTCGTGAACTTCCTTGGAAATTCGAATTTACCCATTATCCGGGAATTCGTTTTGCGTGTGAAAATCATATTCGGTTCTGGATATAGGGTCTATTCTTAGGATTCCATGCATGCGGCGAGAAATCGGCGGGCCGGGGCATGGTTCGTAAGTTAGCCAATAAGAGGTGCGTAGAGCTTACCATGTACTGACAATGCTTCTGCAGCGAAACCTGTTAGTTAGTTGCCTTGGTTTATAGGCCTGAAGAGGAAATCGGAATGGATAGCGCGGCAGAAGAATATCTTGACAAGGTTAGGAAAGGCGGGATTATGCCATCGAATCCGAAACAATAAAGGTTAAGACGAGTATAAATTGTACAACTGCTGTAACATGTTGTAAAATGAAGGGCCATATCCAGTTGCGAGCGGAGACGGACCGTTGTGGCATGCTAGATATGAAGATGATGGCCCAGAGTTCATGATTTTCGACCGTTGAGCCGCCCTTGTAGATGTATCTGCCGGTGCATCAAATGATGGCCCGTTGTGCCGTTGGGAGCATTCGTTGGTTGGCATGAAAAGAAATGGGAAAAACAATAAAAACTAAAACAAGCGAAAGGATGGTTTGAGGTTGATGTCCGGTAGTGCGAAAATGACAACTTGAGGAAGAAATATGACAGATCATACCCCCGCCGCTCGAATATTGTGAGCGGGCTTATCTTTTCGTCAGGAGGATTGTTTGTGATCAAGTCAAGCATCGATTGTCTTTGAACTTGGAAGCAAGCACGAGGCTTCCTTTTGTGATTCTGGAAAGGGTCTGGAAAGGGAATTCCCTGAATCTATTGTCTCTTCCAAATGCCTCATGTCGGGAATCCCAGCAGAGAGTCCAGTGTACAGCAGCGGTAGTTGTTTTTCTTGTGCCGGTTTGCTCGGCAAGCTATTCCGTCGGCACCAAGTTTTAGGGGTTGTTCTCTGGCCAGTGGCCATTCAACCCTTTTTCCTTCTGGCACCCGAACAACCAGGCGGTACGGTAGATTTACCAGACTTGGACTGGTTCAACTCTGGTTGATGGCTAGACTTGGCACACGGAATGGCAGGGTGCCATTTGTTTTTTTGGCGCTTGTTCCTGCAGAGAAGAGGCGTGGCTCGAAGAGGTCGCCGAGTATCCGACTCCTGCTGGCCTGGAGGAAAGCTAGGGCAAACCCTGGCTCGGTAAATTTTCCTAATCAACGGCATCTGGAACGAAGGCGGATTACGAAACGGGGGAAATGGCGATCTTATCGATAACGATGCTCAATCGAACGCCTCTCAACTGGGGTGACGGGAGGGAGATGTTGGAGTTGAATTGGAGGAGATGTGATTTGATCTGGCACCTTTTTCTGAGGTATACCAACACCGTAATACTTCGAAGTGTATTGTAGTACTCATCCGCAACGTCCATTTTCTTCCTGTTTTGGTCCGGCTGTACAGGACTGCAGCAGTACTTGTAGGTGGTAGTGTACTTCGTGTTGTTGGTACCGTATACTGGTGGGGAGAGTACGCCGCGGCGCCTTCACATTGGATTCCCGTCCTCAGTCTCCTCTCTGTCATCTAACGGGCCCGCCTGCGGGGGGTTTTTGGATTTTGTTTACGGGAGGGAGGACCAATGCGACGAAAGATGCGAATCCACCTAGGATAATGTTGAGGTTTGGCGATGTCAATTTTTTTTTTGGAAGGGGTATGGTTGCACGAAGAGATGAGATGAGACGAGGAGAGCAAGTGGAGCGCTGCGAGTTCCAGGTTGCTGCCTTGATTGTTCATGCCTTGCGGAAAAGGCTGCCACGGAGATGAGAGACCCCCCAAAAGCTCAGGGTGGGGAATTCTCAACCGTCAACACCACCACCACCACCACCTCCACAGAAGATCCAACACACCGAATTCTGCCCGCAAAAGCACCGACTGCAATACAGAAGTAAGCAGATACGGCCTTATTTCGTCTGGGAAGAACCGTCCCCATTTGGCATCAGGTCCCTGGATTCGACCCGATTGAGCGTCCCGAGATGTGTCGAAAAGTCGAAATGTGTTCGCTGTCAATGTCGAGACTTTTTTTTGGCGTTGATGCCATCGTCACATTTGCACAAGATCCGGATATGGATGCTATTTTGACCTACTTACAGTGCAGTACTGTCCCTACATCCCGAGTTCCCTCGCCATTTCGACGCCACTCCAAGCTTGGTGAGTTGTTGCTGCGGTGTGACGGTCCACCACTCCAGATATCCTCATCCAAGTTGAAACCCATGAAGCAGGATCAAGATCAAGAACAAGAGTGGATTCAATAATACCAGTATTACCTCCGGTACTCTTGAGGCGTCCCGAGCCCGAGCCAGAAACCCAAGGCCAGGTCTAGTCGAACCCAGGCGGAGTATTACTCCAGTCATCACACATGGCATGGCGGCGCTGGTGGTACTTTTCCATACAACCCGACACAGTGGTTGAAGTTCGAATAGCGGACGCTCTTTCGTGGAAGAACTGCTGTCTGCAGGCCCGAAAAGGGAACGAAAACCACTTAACCCAACCTGGAGGGCTGTGGAGGCATTTGGGGAACATTAATTGAGCCATCGGCGAAAATAACGGCAATTGGAAACTCGCGGTACACGAATTTAGTTTCCCACCAGTTCCGTGCTGCTGCTTAGCTGCATCGGTCGCCTACCCAGATCCAGTCTGGCGGGACTGCTCTTGCAGACTCAATCGACAAGTTTCCGATTCGTGTCGATTACATATCGACTGCAAATTAGATCCTACGTTGCCCGTGTCGAAATCACTCACAGCAGACGAGATTAAAATCGCCCCTCTCAAATTCAAGAAATGATTGTGAGAATCTCGAGGTCCTCCCGAGTTGAAACTTATATCGATGGATTAGGTCGATGCTTTCCCACAATTCGCAAGTTTTCCTAGAATCGACATCTCCTCCGTTCGGCAGATTGCGATTCAAACTGTAACAACCACCCAGAAGGTCCACAGGTCCACACAGTAAGGACGTCGTCCACCACGGCCCGTTATCACCACCTTTTAGTGCATCACTTCGGGCACTTTGAGGATGATCGATGGCAGTCATCACTGATCTCGTTGCGGACATAGAACCGTGGAACAAAGTTTCTTCCAGGTGACCAGACCTTCCGAGAGTGGCATGTCGCGAGATTTAGCGTTGGCTGAGACAAAGTTGCTGCTTGAGCAGCCCACTCCTAAGTAATACTAGTGCGGTACTTCTCCCATCAGCAATGCACGGAGCTTCACACCTCACAGACTCCCGCTATTACGATGGGGGGCGATGGGAGATGCTCAGATGGGACTACTTTTGCTCCAACAAGGGAGCTGGGCATCTCGACCATACAAATGCTGTACTATTCTCTAGGACCCATGCTCAAGAGATCTTGAACCCATGATCCCGGTGCATGGGGACGGGCGAGCATGGGGCACGATGGGGCGCGTGAAGTTCGATCTGACAGCTTCATCAAGGGGATGACTCGGACTCGGACAACTACTTCTACAACAGTGCACCAAGTGACTACTTCGTTACCAGTACTCGAGCAGTTGTAAGTTTAGCGCGCTCACACCTCTCGCTAACGATCCATATGGAACCAAACATGGAAACACTGAAGAGAGTGACAGACTCGTTCGCAGCGTATAACCCTCGAGCTCTCGAAGCGCCGGACAAAGCCATGGAGAAAGAGAACAGGAGGGCGATCAAAGGTTTCACTGGGCCATTAGACACCGTAATTCTCATTCCGCAGAGGTGCGATTGAATAAATGGCTCGACTCGAAATGGTCTCTAGGAATCGGCGATTACTGTGTTTCCTGCTTCCCTCGTCGCGTTCTGCAACGAAGGTAACCAATTAGGTCGTGGATGCTGGCCTGGAAATCCGAATCGAATTTGATTCTCTCAATCAACTCCAAATCAAAAGCATTCCCAGAAACCCGGCGTGCCTTCTCTGCGTCCGAGAAGACCCTGACAATAACAACTATGTTAAGTAAAAAGCAGCCCCTGGGCGAGACGGAGGGTTCACAGGAAACGTGTGAGCTTCCCACCTTTTCCCAATTTCATCAACCCTGAGCAAGCTTGTCAAGCCTCTCCGAGATCAACCGACAAAAATAGGGTCTTCGTAAGCCTTTGAAAGGCCTCTTCAATCTTACCCCACAGGTTCCACACGTTGCAGACATGGACCCAGCGGCCACTATCTACAGGGTACCTTACTCGGTACGGATAAATGTCGTCAAGCTACCACATTAGGCGTAGTGGCTTGTGGGTATCGAGGGATCATGGCTGCTTTTTGATGGCCTTTCATTTGTTCTTCGGGCATAACCTCGAAACTGGCAAACTTGCGAGCGTCGAGGCGATGGTAGAGATCTCCAGACTCCAATGTGGACGAGAGCCATTGATCGTCCCGAGTTCCGTGGAAAGAGCCGTGACGGAGAAAGCCAACAAAGTCAAAGACAGAGATAACTCAACGCGACTCCAAAGGAACTTTCTTTCTCTGTTAGTAAGGATTCGTGATGGATTTCTCACGGTAATTGTTTTGACTATTCTCCTAGTACGGATTGTATGTGCATGTTCACCAGTACCCGGTGCTTCTATACTACTCTACATGTCAGTGGCGCTTAGGTAGCTCGCTGACTTCCCGATTCCCAACTCCCAAACAGCCCCCGGCTCTTCGCTCCCATCAACTGGTCCTTCAGCAAGGCCCTAGTCTTGCCCTAGCCCGCCACGCCCTGCACGCACCAGGGGCTCTCCTCCCCCTTGCCCCTGCTCGCTTACCCTTGCTCATTTGCCCTTTTCTGCCACACTCGCCAGCCATTCCATCCTATTCACACCAAACCTGTCATACGTTTCTGCCTCTTCCCTTAACGCATGGCTGCCATGTACCTGTACTTATCAGCGGCTGGTAAGATAAAATCGCAGGGTAAATACTACTCTGTGCCACCAGCTTTCTGTTTCCAGCTCATTGGACTGCGGGATCTTATTACTCTATCAAGTCTAGCTTACTCCCAGTATCTTTAGCGTTATGAGCACACTCTGACCCTCAGACTTCGCCAATGCATGCATGAGCTACTTTTCCCGTCTCCTCCCAGTACCGAAGTGCCACCCTTGTCATTCCCTCTTCCTCAGGACCACCGACCGAGACCCTTGAGCGGACTACGATTTTATGGAGAAGCTAGGTAGATACACAGCATGTCTTCCTCTCATCATCCCGCCATCAGCAACAGTTCTCATCAGTCCAGTGATATTCTTCCCCTCGACCACTATTACGTCCATCACCGCATCTAAAACCGTCACATATCTTGTGCATACTTCCCATCACGCGTCTAATTGTCTACGACGAGAGGCTCGAAGGACTAACTTCAACCACACTCAACCCCGCCACGCGAATCGCCCCAAACGCCACATTATACTACAACCGGAATCCCTCTCCAAAGGTCAACAAGGCCTCGATTTCACAGTCAGCTGAGTGCATCTGCCTCTTGAATCCAGCAAGCATCTCCGGTCCTACATAGTTACTTGCAACACCCGACTGTATGCTTTCATTCGGGATCTAGAGATAATTCAGTTTGTCAACCATCTGGACACCAGCCCACCAAACTCGAATATGACCCAAATTTACACACAACCCTTCATTGCCTCTCTACATGAGCGTCCAGCAACCTACGAGAGGCATCAACCACGGTATTATCCACAAGAGTCAACCAAACCAGACACGACCTTGTCCAATTCGGAGAGAAAGGGTGAAAGAAACTGGAGCCCATCACATTCGCCTGTGTCGGACGTGAGCAGAGGATCTCGAACCAACGAGATGTATTCCACTCGTCCAGAAATTACTCAAAAAGCCAGTCGGGAGCAACTTCCTTCATTGAGCAGCCTCTTTGGCTCTACAGCACAGCAATCGGGACCTCAGGCAAGGCCTGCCCAATCTCCCTACTCAGATCGCCAAAGCCCAGTATTTCCTTCTGCCTCTCCACTTGATGCTAGACATCCAGCAACCCCAGTTCACCCAGACCGACCATTTTCGGATGGCTCCTCGTACTTTCAACGACCTGTTCAGCAGAATGCTTTCCAGTCGAGACCAGAGTCGCGGATGGAAAGGCCACCTCCACCACCACCAAGTCAGACAGTGATAAAACCCGAATCTCCCCGTTACGATCGTTTTCCAACAGACACTTCTAGACCACAAGGGCCTTCAGTCACCGCCTGGTCTCCACGCAACCAACCTGGTCGGCAGGAGTATTTCTCAAGAGACACCTCTTCATCATTTAGAAATCATGCAGACAGTACGACTCCACATAGGTCGGACGAAATAAGAACTACTTACAGAGACGCACCACATAATGTCCCGACTACGCCAAGTTTTCCGCCAACACCGGCGAGCACAGTTATTGGTGAAGTAGCCACCTCGAAAGATGGTTTAGGGCCAAAGATTTGGACAGGCACCCAGTTCTTACCTCGCTTCGTCCGACAAGCTGAGGTGGCTGGTGAAGGGATGTGCTACTTTTATGATGATGGCACCCATTGCAAGATAATGATTGACGGTGAAGCTGTCAATGCTCACTGGGGGGTAACGAAAGCCGGGAAGCCAAGAAAAAGGCTAGCCATTGCATGTATAACTTGCAGAGAGAAGAAGATTAAATGTGACCCAGACTATCCTCGTTGTGTTCAGTGCGAGAAGTTTGGGAGAGTTTGCAAGTTCAAGAATGCGTACGTAGCCGATGTTTTACATCCACTGGAAAGACCCTTCAGCTAACAAATTCTATTAGGCCTCGAGGTGGTCAAGGATCCCCAGATACACCACCTGCTGATTCTGAAGATATCATTTCAAGACCTTCTTCCTCAAGAGCTGACGGAGAATCATTTAAAAGTGGCCGTGAGAGTGAACCTATTTCCCCTCGGCATATGCTACGCCAGTCACCCGAACCAGAAGCTCACCCGTCGAAACGACAACGAACAGCTTATAACCACTTCACCCCCGTTCCATCTGAAGGGTCTCCCCGGCCTTCAGTCCGTGAAGCGCCATCACCAACGGCAAATTACCATGAGCCAGCCAACCCACTCCAATCAATCCATGACCCATATCGACAATGGCAAGTGAACCCTACCAATACCCACCCTGCTATGGTCAGCGATTTGGTTGGTATCTTCTTCAGACATGTTCCAGAAACAGTTTCGTCGATGTTCCCACAAGGTGCTTTTCGCTCCTGGATCCTTTCGGGAAGCGAGAAGTCGATGGACGATTTGATGCTCGTGTACAGTGTACTTGCAATCAGTGCACTTTTCTCAAAGAGGCCCGACCACAAGGCACTTCACGCCCAATATAATTCCGTTTCTCGCTATGCATGCGAAAACCGACCGTTCAGCATCCAGCTTGTTCAATCACGACTCTTGTTATCATTGTATTACTATGCTATTAGCAATTCGAACGATGCTTGGGACTTTTGCGGTTCGGCTACGAGAGCTGCAAGTGGTTTAAAGCTAAATGTGGAGTTGGAGAATAGCGATGATGCCGGTTTACAGACATTCCCATATGCCCTCAGTCGCCATGGATTTGCGGAGTGCAGGCGGAGAACATTTTGGTCTTGTTGGTTGATGGATAGATTCACAGGATTCTGCTCAGGTCAACTTAGCATGCTTAACGCTGAAGATATATTTCTACGACTACCTTCTGATGACAATAGTTTCGAACGACAAATCGACGCTCAAAATCCGTTCTACGACATTTCCACTCCAGCCGTTCCCAGTTCAAAATGGACGATTGGACCCATGGGTTATATGATTAATATTACCACTATTTGGGGGGATGTCATGGCCAATATCAACCGCAGCTCCCAACGACGGGCTCCTGCAACGAGTGCCTCGTTCGGTGCATTTTATGAAGCGACTTCCAGACGGTTACTCGCATGGAACGCCTCACTACCAGCGTCATTGTCATTTAATTCCGAAAATGCCAGGAAGATGACGGAGAACAGCATGTTTATCACTATGCACACACTCTACCATACCACCGCCATGAAGCTAAATCGCTATGTTCAACTCTCGAACCTCAACGCCGCGCAGCACCACCACCACGTTGCAGCCGCCGAGCATCACGCCCAGCAACTCTTGAGCATCGCCGATACCCTTGTTACTTCCCGCTCCTCGGTGCCTTCCAGCCCAGTCGCTTACAACCACCACGCGCCCGCTCGTCTCTCATCCCCATTTGTCGGTTATGCCATCGTCTCTGCGATCGATATCCTCTCTGCTAGGTTCACGCTCTCGGAGATCCCGGCGCGATTAGCAAGCTTCAGTGGAGCGCAGAGCGTGCTCGCGGAACTGGCCATGTCGTGGCAGAGCGCGAAGAATCAGCAGGCGGCGGTGTTGGAGCGGGTGCGGGACATGGCAGAGTTGACGACGCAGGGGACGGCGACGAGCTTCCGATTCGGCACGTTGAGGAAAAGGGAGAGGGGCGAGGCGGTCTTTGAGATGAGGGATGGACTTGAGAGGATGTTTGCACGGGATTTTGACTGTATTTATGGTTGATGGGGATTCTTTCGAGAAGTTTCGCTTTCTCATCTTTTTTTTTTATGATTATGAGCGGCTTCACTCCCCGTGGGGAGTTTTGCTTTGTTTGATTTTTTTGTTATATATAGCGTGGGCGTTGGAGGAGCATTTTACTCGAGGGACGCAAGATCGTCCTTTTTTGTCACATACTTTTTGAGATGTATATTATCTTACTTTTTATTGTATAGAAGTTTTTTTTTCTACCTTTATATATATATTCGCTACTTTACATAGGGAAGGAAAGGGATAGGAAGAAGAAAAGACGAGACAAATATTCAAACAAAGCCAATCAAAACTTGGGTTCCCTTGACTGGCCTGGCGGCTACTGAATAATACGGACGTGAGTTTTCGGGCGCTGGGAAGCGGCGTGGTTAGGTTGGCTCGGTCGGCTTTGATTCATGATAGGCGGTTAGGGGGGTGGAAGGCGAGTCAGAACGCAAGACCATTGGGTTAGGTTGACAGGAGTCCGAAGGGGGGGGAGGGAGAGCCTTGGTGGGAGGAGGCTTAGAGGGGTAGTTAGCTAGCTCTAGACGCCCCTGCTGCTCGTCGTGGGTGTGGGCCTTTTGGTGGGAAGGGAAAGGCTGGTGGGGAGGGGGAGCGTACGGAGCTAAAGAGCGCTAGGGAAACTTTTGGGGTTTTGGGTTTTTGGGGTTTTTAGTTTTCCAAGAATCCAAGGGCGGGAGTGAGATCTCAGAGTGGGATGGGATTTTGTGGATTAGGTAGGGTGCGAAGCTAGGGAAGTACAGTAGTGGGGATGGTTGTAAGGAATTGGTAAGACACGACTGTTGGGGCGTTTTTGTGGTGCGTTGCTAATTTAGTTTGTGCAGTAGTAGTGTTAATTTGTGGTGTGAAGAGGGGGGACGGGAGGATGTGAGAATGTACCTACTGTAGTGGTTGTTTGTAGTACGGCGTAAGTGTTGCGGGCCTTTTTGGTTTGCCGTGGAGTGGAGTTGAATACCTAACCTTAGCTGGGAGACTTTGAAACGGAAAGTGGAAGTGGATGTTTTGGTTCGCTAGTGCTGTTTTTGCGGCAGAGAGATTCTGGTTGTGATGGTACTAGGGTCGTTGGTTGGCAGTGGTTAGTCTTCGGGATTGAGGGGTAGTGTTGGGGATGACGATGGTGGGGATCGTAGAACGATTTTGAAGGTCTTGGGATGACTTCAGTGGTGGTGCTTGCTTGAGTAGTGTTGGTGTTGGTGTCTTTGAAGTACCGAGGCTTTGGTTCGTTACATTTAGTGCGGCGCCATCCAAGAGTTGACATGTAGTCTGTCAAAATATCTAGTTAGCTTGATGTGATGGGACGGGATGCGAAGATGCGGTGAGGAAAGTTCGGAGATTTCTGTTTTGCCCTCTCTTGAGGAATTAAGTTCTTAGAGCGTGGCGAAAGGTTTTAGTTCTTGGTGGCTGTCAGGATATGCCAGTGGCAGTCTTTGTTTTTGGAATTGCTTCTAGAATTTCTTTCGGGACTTTGTTAAAGTTTGAGATTTACTTTTTTAGTTGCAGGAAGGGATCTAGGTTCGTATAATTAGACTTGAGCAGATTGTTTGTGCAGGGAAATAGTTTCATGGATTTTGACATCGGCATCTACGAGTTAAATATATCCTTCCATGCCAACAGGATATCCTGGATCGAATATGCTTCTGGATAGTGAGTTTTCGACGACGATTGATTTTCAGGGAGTTCTCGTTAGTAGGCGAGTCAGGGGTGGAAGCGATTGATGATTGGCTGGAATTGAAGCCTGGTAATTAAGGCACAAAGCACCGCCACATCTCTCAATTGACCTGAGGCTGATGGAGCTTCGGTGGGGCAGAGGTTGAGACGACAATTAATTTCTGGACGACCGCATTAGCTTTGAACATTGAAGAGCTGGAAGAGCTGTTCAAGTATATGAATCCTCGTTGGCGATGATACAGAAACAGCACCAAAATGGAGTTTCCTAAAAAGGTCGTGGCGCAACTTTACGGATCAATTGGTATGTTTTTTTTGCCCTAAGCTCTCCAAGTACATGCTAACAAATACCCAGGTCCTGTCCATGCCATATCATATTCCAGCTCCCCATCAACATATATCCTCACGGGTTCGGCGGACAAAACAGTCAGGCTCTACAACCCTTCTCGACCCGCAGCCCCTCCAAATCCCGATCCCCTCGTGCCCCCCAAGGCAACACAACTCATCCAAACATATTCCGCCCACGGTTACGAAGTCCTCGATATCAGCGTCGCGAAGGATAACGCTTCTTTTGCCAGTGTAGGAGGGGATCGAAATGTCTTTCTCTGGGATGTATCAACGGCCAAGACGATACGCAGACTGGGTGGGTATCATGGACATACGGCGCGAATCAACTGTGTGACATATGCCGGCGTTGGGGACTCTCTGTTGATTTCTGGGGGGTTTGACACTTCAGTTAGGATTTGGGATCTCAAGGGTAACAGCTCGAAACCTGTTATGATTCTAGCAGATGCCGGGGATAGTGTTTCTTGTGTTTTGGCTGGGGGTAATGGTCAGAAGGAGTGGGAGATTTGCACGGGGTGCGTTGATGGAAGAGTGAGAGTCTATGATGTTAGGATGGGGAAGGTGGAAACTGATGTCATGGGAACAAGTGTTACGAATCTTGCAAGGACGAGAGATGGCAAGGGACTTCTTGTTGGAGGTTTGGACGACTGTATACGTTTCATGGATCGAGATTCTGGAGCATTACTGAAAGGTTATCGAGATGAAAGATTCAAGAATGTAGAATTTCGAATGCGGAGCGCATTCGGAGGAAATGAGAGATGGGTGCTATGTGGGAATGAAAATGTTCAGGGGGAGGACGGGGAAGTGGTTGTCTGGGATACTTTAAGTGGCGAGGTGATAGAGAGGATTCAGATCGGGGGAAGTAAGGTTGAGGCCAAAAAGAAGATTGGAAGAGATGGAAAGGTCAAGGAGAGGCAAAACGTTGTTAGTTGTGTTGCCTGGAAGGAGGAAAGCCGAGGAGATCAGTGGTGTTGTGGTGGCACCGATGGAGTGGTTACTGTCTTTGGGTCAGGATGAACGACTTAGATGATTACGAGAAGGATTTGTTGGTTCAACAATGGGTCGGCATCCCCCTATTCGCGCTGTCACTATTCCTGGATGGGCATGGCGAAGATGGAAGCTCAGTTTCCTGTTCTGGAGGTTATTATGAAATTCTGAAGCGGTGTGCAGAAACGATTATAAATGCAGGAAATGGTGTGGAGGGACAGCCGAAAATACCATCCAGCAATGTCACATAAACCCTACACTCACGGCTCTCTACTCCGCGATCTTCCGGCAAGTTTCAAACAAGCAAGCTCGGAATCGAATACTGAGCGCCAGCGTTGTTCTCTTCGGAGGGAACAATGGTACTATTTCTGGCATAACTGGCCGACCACCGGATGGAACTCAAAAATTGTCACCGATACTGCTCACAATGTGGGGCAATGTCATCAGTTGTCACCAGCAGCAAGGCTTCGGCTTAGAAGCGCTAAAACTTACATATGATCTGTTTTGCGGCTCGGAGGCTGGAGGCTTGGAGGAGCAATTGGGATACACCGCAATGGAAGTCTACATGGGTCGTATAATTTCGCTGTGCCATGTGTTGGTTGCATGTGTTCACTCGGTTTTCCCAACCTCGATCATGTTATACTATCGCAACTTCTTGGAACTGCAGCTGCAGTATTTCCCGGGCATGCCGAGACAGGTCATGCTTGGAAGAGGGTTTTAGATTGGAATATTGATTTTTTACGACTTGGGTTTTCTTACCTATTGTGAGGCTCTTTCCTTATAAGCTGAGTTTCGTGGCGAGCTGATGTCTAAGATACTTCGTTTTCTGCGGACAGTCATTGGTTTCATCTGCATTTTGGTGACATTCGGAGAATAACACACTTTAGCGCTTCGCCCGAATACGTCAACAAGCTTGGATTTGTTGGGTGGGGGGCTTCGCTCACTTATTCGACCCCGCAATTATAGTAGGGCTGGCGGGAGGATCGTGAAGGATTGAGGTCGGGGGAGCTCAGCGTGCAGCTTACACGGTTGCAAAGCATGGAAACAATCTGTTCCAGGGAAGGAAACTATGCTCCCACGCAAGCTTGGAGTGTTACTATGCTTCAGCCCCATCCCTTTCTGCGGTGAGCACAAATGGAAGCTGTTTGGTACATATTATCGCGACACCATTCGTCGATTCGGAGAGCAGATCTCAGCGCTTCACCCCACGATGGTGAAATTCTCCTGACGCAAGCCTCCGGCTGCAACCACGGGAAGAGAATAGCCGGTATTTATAAAACTTGGAGAATTATGAACGGTGGCAATAGAGAAAGATCGAGATTGGTCAATGAAATTCTCCATCGTTGAAATGCAGCTTTCCCGTTATTCTTCGGAGGCCCTTGAACTATTTTAGAGTCGCGGATACGTTTGTTGCAAATCAAGGGTGCCTTCAAGTCGAAGATTGTTGCGACCGATGGCTTTTTCCCAGCGTTTACTCAGTACACCGAAGCATCCCCTCAAAACCTAGTTCTGTTTGATAAGAGGCGGCTCGTTGTTGGACATGTACGCGGCATGGTTGTTCTCCGAGGATGAAGTTATTCCTGGACTGCCGATGGGAAAAATTACACTGCAGCTCTTTACTGCCTTTGGCTCTTCTTAACGAGAAAAAGATTGTTGTGCGGCACCAACCTTCTGCAAATGGACACTCACAGATGGGAAAGAATAATTTAAACCCAACAAGGGGACTTCTTTGGGTTTTGATGCAATAGATGTCCAGTTCTTACCGGCTATAAAGATGCTGAAACGCAAGGCGCGCCTGGATAAATATGATCTTCCCGTCCCTCCCCTTCCACCCCTCCGTCATCCGAAGGTTTACCTCCAATGACAATAACGTTTTGGATGGTGGAAGAATTCTTCGGTCGGATGGCGAGTGCAACCATGTCTTTTACCTTTTGGATCGCCGGCCACCACTCAAAAGGCATCGTTGGCGGGAATTTGAACCCTGGGAAACGTGGTAAAATCCCGACAGGTTGCAGAACAATACGGAGGTACATGGTACTTTTGTACGTACATTTCACCAATCTTTGCCAAAAGTAACAAAGTTACCTCGAGCTGAGTTTTAGGTGGTTGGAGGGTAGCAGTTGTGACAATACCTGTACACCGTGGCGTTTTTCGTGGAAGAACACTGCCGAGCCGTCTCTTTCCTTATCATGATGGTATTCTGATCTAGTACCGGTTTGGTGAATCGGTATCGAAAGCGTCGCTGCTTCCTCTAGGATTGTGGCAGCACACCTCCTCTTTCTAGCTGGACCAAAGAGGTATGTCACGGAAGGGTTTTTGCGGGACACTTCGAATTGCCGGCTTCCAGACCCGGAATATCATGCATATTTGGGTGGTAATGAATCCTTGAAAGCGCATGGCCATAACCCTAACTCTTGGTGTTACAGTATGATACTTTACCGCTTGCTGGCTCCTTAAAAGCGGCAGTAAGTACGTTTCATTAGGTACATTATAGGAGAGTCCGATTATTGACCCTATGTAGTCTGGGACAATCGATGCTTATTGTTCCAACCATCTAAAGCTAATAGTTATAATTGGAAAGTTGTTTCCTATGACTCGAAATGCTCTCTAAAATTTGAATAACTGGGCTAGCCCGGCATGGAGGAATCAATTTACTGCCAATTTTAATGTCCATTGCGAGGGTGGCTGTCATAGAAGCATGGGACTTCTGCCGAGTGGAGGGGAGGGTTGGTAATCCTACATTGAGGATACAGGGGCATGAAGAACTTTTATTCTGCTGCTGATTATTTTTTTTATTTGTTTTCTGCCTGCATGGGTTGAATGCGGTTACCTATTCCATCTGCATCCCACTGCCACGCGACAAGAGTGCAGGAATCCAACTCGCTGTATGTGAGTCTACGGCGAAGTCGCTGTAGGTTAATTAGGTCGGTCTAGGCCGGGATGATGATTTATCTTGGAAGTGGGAGTGATGAGGCATAGTTTTGTCATTCTTGTTACTTACTCGCGTACTTTTTTGCTCACGATGTTTATTCTGTAGTTCTTTCGGTGGTTTATATATCCCCTGTCCTTCTTTCCATGCCGCTGGAATCGATAGACATGGGATGGCGCAAGGCGGCAATGTTAAAATATGGCTCGCACTTTAAGTGGTGGATAAATTCGGTTGCGTGTGCCTATTTTGCTTCGTACTTCCTATTCCCTTCGTCTCTTCTAATCGGGAGTTCAAATTTAAGAGAGCATCGGCAATGCGGCTTCTATATTATTTGGTACGCTGAATGGCAAGCTTTCCTCATGCATTTTAATGACGTTGCTGATGCGAGATTCTGGGTTATGTACTCCGTACGGCACCACAGGCATGCTTTGTCACGATTATTTGTGTTTACCGTGGTTTCGAGATATCGGTAACGGATTTGGACGAAGCCGATCTCTGTTCTTGGCAAAATTCTTACACCACATGGTTTAGGGGGGCTATAAGAAGGTTGGCATATATTTGCGGAGGTGAACGTTATGAATCATGATTCTTTTCATGCCCTAAGGAATTAGGAACATATTTCGTCCGGGATACAACCATGCTAAAACGTGTGAAGAAGATGCAACTGGTTTTCATCAAGTAGGAGTCGAGGGAGTGTATTCCTTGATATGACACATGGAGAAGCATTGCAATCCTCGAGCACATGGCCTCCACGAGCAGGAACACCTTCTATGGCTTCCATTGGGAAGCTCCGTTTCCCAAATTTATGGGAGCGGTCATGGGATCATTTTCCTAGGTTGTTTTTCAAACGTTCTGTGTGTGTGTGTTGTTCGTCAAGTAAACACGCGGCGCATTGCTCGAGGAGGAGGCTAGTCGCGGCACATACGTCCTTTTCTTGCAGAGGTTGGCCGGTCTATTGACAGTGTACCAATATATCCTTCACCCGCCAGGTTGGGAGCGATGATGTGGGCATTTTATGTGCAGATACATGCCCGTTTCATGCCTTAGTAGGGCGTAATAACTGGTTCTTCGGAGCGTGGCACGTGGTGTTGTCATGCACCCTTTTACCCGGACAGAGGCATTGTATATCACAGGTATTGTGTATCAACAGGGGCATGCGTTGCATGATGCGAGAAAGTCCCAAAGGAGTTTTCAACTTGTACAGGTACTTGCATCAATTATCTAACCTCAGTACTGGGGCCGGGATATATGGATATTTTCTTACCCACCATTATTACCGCTTCAGATCTTCCAGCGAGACGTGGTCTCCACACACACAGAGAGAGGTAGGGGGTATAGAAGCTGCACTATTCACAAGCCTAACCGCTGACCTGGGAATGCTGAGTACCCTCCTTCCCAACCAGATCTTGGGATTATATGGAACGTACAAACAGACGAACCAAGCCCGGTTGCGAGTGCGTATGGAGACAAACAAATGCGAGATTATGCCGTGCGTCTTATGGCAGTGGCAATGGTTGGTCGTGTAATTAACGAGATAGCGAGATCCATGATTGTATGCACGCGGGCGGTGCGGGCAAGAAAGTTTGCTTTTTCTGAGCTTGGCCGATAGAGGATTTGGTGGGTGGTGTTGAGGCTGAAAAGTTCTAAAGGGGGGTGGTATTCGTCCTCGGTTAAAGTGCAGTAGGAATTTGAAATCAACTGTGAAGGAGGTGTTTCCAAAAGAAGTAGAGGGCGAGATGCTTGTTTTATTTCTTTTTCTCGCTTATTCTCTTTGGTTATGTTGATGGATACTGAAGTGAGAAGTGGCAAAATTCTTGTGTAATACGTTTATCAGACGTTTTTGGAGTGGACAAGGAACCCAATAAGTGCTAGAATATCGCTAGATTCAAGCCCCGCCAGTAGCCGAGAGTCATTCGTGGTGGTCTCTTAAATAGAGCGTGCTACATAGATCTAGAGGATTTCTGACGATGTCATTTGTTGTTCGAGTTTTCCTCTAACATCCGAACTTTTATTGCATTTGGGAAATGTAACCGAACCACCACGTGCGCCTCCTACTGCTAACCCTATTATGGTTGTTGTGTATTTCTCGAGTTACAAGAGATACAAAGACGAGACGTGATCTCATTGGTATGAACCCGTAGCCAAAGTATGTGAAATTAAGTTCCGTGCAAACGAGAAATTAGTCTGAGCATAAACTGATCACCCATTGTGAGGGGGTGAAGCTCTGCCCTGGACCTCACCATGGTTCAGTCTTTCGACATAACAAATTTGAAAGACTATAGCAACTTTAGACAGGTAAAAGCTGCGTAGTTCATGTAAGCGAGGCATGGGTTCAGGACAGGACACAGTCTTACAGAATTTTCTTCGGCTCTGAATTGTCTATCAGTCTCATGTTGGAACAACGATTTCTTCAAAGACTGGAAAGTTTCTTCCACCGTTTTTCTGTAATCTGGGAGAAGCTCATTTCCTAGAGGCATATGAACCAAGCCTCTTAGTGCAAATATCTTGTCTCTTAGGTCCGTGGATTTCTTATAACGCAACTCATGCATGATATCGAGAAGATCCGATGGAATTCTATACTCTAACCCCGCATTCTTTCGTTGATCTTTCAGTTGTAAACTCAGAAGGTCGAGAAACAAACTCATGTCGATCACATCGAGGCCAAGTTGTTCCCACTCTGGTGAGATCTCGGCAAATTTGATACTGCGCTGAAATCTTTGAAGGCGAGAAATGTCGCTTGGGATCCAGGAAAAGCGATGTTGCCCGCAAAACATTGTAGTTTGCTTAGATACTACTGCTTCCTGTACAACCCAAATTCTCTCGAACCTGGATAAATTAGGAACCAGTCAGCTTAGAATTGCGGTTGACGGACTTGTGATGAAAAGAAAGTGAATTAAGAACGCCGCGTCTCAGTTCTCCTGGAAATACCCCTGAGAGGGCATAATACAGAGACTACCCACCAAGGTCTAGACAAAATATCCTCCGCAGCAGCAATAATCTCGGTAGTGGGATACGATTCCCATATAGGCTCGGTATCCAAGTCCAAGTTAAAATCTTGAAGTAAATGAATACCTAAGGCGCTGTTTGGGGTTGACTGTCCGAGCCAAATATTGACATTCTGAAAAAGAGTCATCCTGTTAGCTTGCCTTGATCTATCTCAACCGAAGTCTTTCTGTTATCGGGATATTATTGTACCTCGGCTTGAGTGTAAATTTCTTGCATTTGTCGAACTTGATGATTTCTCTCTTCCATATCAGTTTGATTAATACAAATTGTATCTACCCAATGAATTGTATCGTGATCCGGCGCTCGCAACTGTTGAAGAGCTAATGAACAGTTCTCGGTAATTTTGACGTTGCCACCTTCGAAATGGATCAACGAGGTGGAATCTGGAGCGCCCCAGCAGTAAGATAAGGCATCGAATTTTGGATGATTATTCAAAGGACTACGGATAAGTTTCCCACGGAGCGGTTCATTTGCTTGACCTTCGAATAGAACGAGGAGACGAATGCTGTCGTGGTGCTCTAGCGGTTCGTAAATAAACCCCTCCCCCTGTGCTGGTCAGAACAATTTTGGTAGGTCTCGTTACTACGTATACTTACTTCTGGATTGCTTAGAGGCGGTGGTAAAATCCTATCAGTAGAATATTTGATCCAGAATCCAAATGTCAATTTCCTGCCTTTCAAGTACGTGAAGTAACGGTCAAGACCAAAGGGGAAAGTCCACGATCGTTGGAAGAGTCTCGATGAATAATCCATCACTTGTTATCTTTCGTAGAAGTATACTCATGCGATACTTGTGGTGGGAAAACCAGAGTAGGGTGACTTTTATGAAGGTTCACCGAATGAGCTGAAAAATGTAACCTTTGATGTGCTGCGCCACTGACGCCACAATGGAATCTTCCGAGTAGTACAATTATATTTCAAGATCGCTTCTTGTTAATTCATAACGTTGCGTTTTGACTACGGTCTCAAACTGTGGTGTCAACCCTTTTAATTGTGCCAAGTTTCCGCAAAACCCACTTCTTCTGGCTATTATTTTATCTACTGTTAGGAGAAACCATTTGAAGGATACTTCAGTAAAAAGACAAGAAGCTAGCTGTTTATAGCTGAAGGCTATTGCTTTACTTAACTCCCTTGGGTTTTTCATACGACTTGCCGTTTGGGAAAACTTGCCGTTTGGGAAAGAAACGAATGTTCATCATTCTGAGTGAATTTAACTAATTGAGTTGCTTCCCACAAGTCTTTATCAAAATGTGGTAGGGAAACTACGACCCCGTTAAAAGACATGCCGAAAAGAAGAATGGACTCCTCGAAACTCGTAAGATAACCTTTTACAACAATACTGTAAGATAGAGGCTTTTTCATTGAAACTCGCTAAAAAAAGTTCATACCACAAACATAGCTGACGATTACCATTCCTTCCCATTTCATTTTGGTCCCCAAATATTCACTGATTCAATAAAACACGCCATAGTCTTATCCTTCGTATTGACCTGGGTCGTCACACGTCCAAGCGTATAATTGGTAGCCGAATTGTAATTCTCCGGCGCCCTGACAAAAAAACCATTAGTTCCAAAACACCTCTACTAAAACCTTATCGAAATCACTTACTTAGTACACCAAGACGTATCCGTACTATTGGTTGTAATAACCACGTTATTAAAAATCACACTCCCAAAATTCCACCGCTGATCATAGAGTTCAATCGCGAATAACACCTGATTGAAAGATTTGTACGCGAGAGGAAACGAGTTAACAACTTTTGTGGAAGATCTATTGTTTAGGACTAATGTTGTATCCCAATTAGGCGTTGTGGATGAGCGGTTGTAAGTGAAATGTATGGTATCTCCTTTTACTGCGTGGAAGCCGCCTGGGCCCCATGGGAGGTTGGGATTGGCGCAACACCACCCGTTGGCCATGTACCATTGGCCGGCTATGTAGTTTGGGTTGGTGTTTCGACCATCGAGGACAGATTGGAAGACTCCTGTTGTTTTGATGTCTTGGAGGCCGGGCCAGAGGTAGGGGGTTCCTTTGTTTGGGTTTGGGGTTGCTGGGACTATTAGGTCACCGGATAACTGAGGATTTTTGTTAGTTGGGAAGTTCATGTATCTGATTATGGTTGTTTTGTTGGAGTATACTGATGTGAATCCGACGGAATTGGAGGGTGTGTAGAATCGGAGAAAATTCCTAGGTAGAGTTAGGATATAACTTGAAAGCAGTTCAAAAATGGGAGAAGTGACCATGATTGAGCATTGACTAGTTCGAGACAAAACGTCAGGAGGAGACTGCAACACAGAATGGTACGCATGATGCTGGTATTTAGATGCTACAGAATGTATATAAATATAGAACTGATGAACTAGCATAGGTAGGAATAATGATTCGAAACACAGAACTATATACTTGGAATTTACAGAGTGGGACTTCATTGACCTCGATAGTTCTTTACCCGAGAAATCACAAACAATACTTTTTCCACCAGTCTCGATGCCTCATTATCTTCCATATCAACTTTCACAGGATATTTGGCAGGTAGCATCTGAGCGTTTCAGGGATAATTGAAACTGATATCTGGAAAAAGTTGGTTGTCCAGGGATGTAATCCATGTGACTCTTGATAAATGCTACCTCACCTCGGCACTTGCTTTTTGGGTGAAGATCGCCTGAATATCCACCAGGCTGGATCCAACTATCCCACTCTAGAGATCTACAATCTTTGGCTGACTTTGCTTCGAGGAAATAGCCTGGGGTTGGTGCCTTAATGTATTTGGCATCCGAAAGTAAGGAGAAAGTCACCATTGGGCATCGAGAACTGCAGGCTAATTGCAAATAAATTGATAGAACTTCAGCCAGTCCTAGAAGTAGTTAGGTATACCAGGAACAAGAGTCATGGTGGAACACGTTGAAGAGCAGAGGGACTATGTATGATATGGGAGAGTGAATGACTGAGAAAACTTCGTTCATAAATGGTATTGGATTCAAATGATTTATTCCACCTCTGAAATCGCTAGATGGCTTTCACCTCCTCAGGACTTGCCTCCTTCGCAATTACTGGCAACTCTTTCGTCTGTTCCTCACTTGATGGCTTCTCCTCTGTCTTTTCCAACAACTCCTTCTCAACAAACTTCTTCTCCAACACAGCCTCCTCATTGCTAGCAGCCTCAGGACTCTTGCCTGACTCCTCAATCGACTCTTTGACAACTTCTGGTGTATCCTTCGCCACTGGAACTTCGCTGGTGGGGTTGGTTGTAGAGTCGATTGGCTCCTTCACGGCATCTGTCACTTTGCTTGTAACAGATTCTGGCAATTTTTCTGCGATAGTGGTTGCTGCACTTTCAACAACACTCTTGGTTCCCTTCTCTGCCCGTTCTTTGATGCCCTCTCGAACCTTGGGCAACACATACCGGCCATAGTCGATGGCGTCGTTGAGGTTGTCATAGCCTCGAATAGAGATCAGCTCACAACCGAGATCAACATAGTCCAAAATAGAATCGACAATAGTCTGATAAGAGCCGACTAGCGCAGTGGATGCTCCCCGTGCGCCTGTTGCAGTGACCGTTGGATACCAAAGTGCTCGGTCTTGAACTTCTCCGCGCTTAGCGATTTCGAGCAGTCGTTGAGAGCCAACGTTTTGTGGAGCTGGTGCATTTGTAGGAACTCTGCTCTTTCCAGCCTCACGATTAGAATTTAGAGCATCGAGAGTGCGATGGGCTTTCGCCCAAGCTAGGTCATCCGTCTCGGCGACAATGGGACGGAAAGTGACCCAAATCCTTGGACGGTCGGTTCGGCCAGCTTTCTCTGCTTCGGCGTAGATGCGATCAATCTGATCTTGAGTCTCTTTCAGTGGTTCGCCCCAAAGTCCAAAGATGTCTCCCAAGCTTCCACCGACGCGGTATGCCTCGTCTGAAGATCCTCCGACTGAAACAGGGATGGATTTCCCGTTGTGAGGAGGAACCAAGTTTCGGAATCCCTTGAACTGGTAGTGTTTTCCCTCCCAATCATACGGTTCCTTTGATTCCCAAGCTCTTTTGACAATTTTGATATATTCCTCGAGTCTCTCATAACGTTGTTCCTTGGTCAGGAAGTCCCCTTCTCTGGCTTGCTCAACGTCGCTACCACCTGCAATGAAATGCACGACAACACGACCTTTGCTAATTTGATCAAGAGTAGAGAGGGCTTTGGCGGCCAGGGTTGGATAAAGGGTGTTAGGTCTGACAGCTATAATAACCTTGAGGTTTTTTGTGTGAGCTGCGATAGTCGAGGCGACAGTCCAAGGATCAAAGTAAGAGGAGTCGTAGGGTACAAGTGTGTAGTTGAACTCATAGTCATCTAGGGAACGAGCATATCGAATGAGATAATCTGGGTCAATCGGAGCATTCGGAATTGGTGATAACTCGGTCGACAGATTGGGAAATGTTGCGCTGATGAATTCGACTGGCATCTTGAAGGATTTTTGGAATTATTGCTGTACAGATAGACTTGGTAACTGATACATTTGAGAAGGAAGTTCTCAAAAGTTGACTTATATGCATTTTTTGGATTGTGTTGATTGGTAAGATTGAAATTGCGACAGTCACTAGATAATTGCGTCTTGCATGCATCTGGTCTGATTGAAGAGGACTTAATGGCCAGTGGTGGTGACACCATCCCTCATCCCTGGCGAGTCAAAGATGGGGGTTTCCCCCCTCGATATACTTCTACACCTTTTGCATCGCCTGAATATTAGACAACCTCAAGATTTAAAAAGCGAAGATCCTGACTTGAACAAAATTGAGACCTTGCAAGAAATGAAAGTACTTTAAACACAAGAAATAAATGACAATGAAAGGTGCCCAGCTCTCAGAAATGGATTGACGACCAGGCATTTATCGCAGACCCCACTGGAGTCAGCCATTATGGCCCTCTAAAATTGACTTGTAAAAAAGGTTATAACAAGGTGTTTTTGTTACGGGATAGGAGAAATTGAAACAGTAAATAGGAAATAGCAATCTGCTGGAAAGTGTATTTTCGTTCATAATCACTCGATAACGAAGCCAGAAGAACTCTATACAACGCAATTATTGCAAAGACAGAGAGAAATCCTCGATAAAATGACGGAATCCTGTTGTATAAACCCCGAGCTATGTATTCTGCAGTTTGGACATGTGCCTTGTGGCGAAGAGATAGAAAGGGTGGGTGACGGGAGACGAGGAGGTGGGTAGAGTCGAGGAGGAAGAAATGAACCATCGAGTCCATTGCAGGTGTCGAGCAAGGTTGAGAGGCAGGAGCAAATGGCAGTGTCGAGAGTCTCGAGCGTGTCGTCTCGCACAAGAATGGTGTTTTTGAAAATGCGCGGATATATATTACTCCGCTCCAGTGGTTGCCTTTCACGAGTACAAGTAACCCCGTTTTTCAATTGATATCAATCACACCGCGGCCTCGGGATATATACAACGTTAGAATGACTGGACAAGAATGGGGAAGTAATATTTTATCGCCTAGCTGAATCCGCTTTTATAAATCCAGAGGTAAGTTTGTCAAGCATGTGTTCGCATGTCAACCGAAGCATCCGCATATATTGTGATTTTTGATAGAGATGAAGAGAGAGGAAGGGCACTGGAAATGGAATTAGGAGACAAGCAAGTGAATAAATGAGTTCATTTCGAGTTGAAATATGTATCTAAGTACCACCAAATGCTAATACAAGTAGGGTTTTCAATTGTCAACCTGACTGGTCTTGACATTATATCAAGACCAGCTTCTGACATTCGCAGAAGTCACCGAGTTCTTCCCATCCAAAAAGCTCGATATACTGCTAGAATTTGCTGGTGTGAAGGAACAGGGTCGGTCCATGAATCCAGTTCATGGAGTCGAAGTATTTCTTCAATACGCGAAGACACCAGCTGGCGGGTCTTCTATCGACATTGAATCATAACCCCCATCATAACTAAAATAATCTTCAACACAATCCTTGGACCTTGATAAACCCTAGAAAGAGACGAATGATCTCGAAATTAATCATCCTTGTTGCATCCGCGGCCGGATGTCGATACTTCCCATCAAAAGCAGCATCAAAGTTCGCAGTCCGTGGGCATACGACTGCACCACCCATCCCCTACATGGAGCAGAAGGACTTGAAATGGGGAGATGAAGATCTGACTGCCGACAGGACGATAAGTGGAAGAAAGTTAGCTATGACCGATGAAGTGTTGAGATCTTCTTGATGACTCTAGTGGATTTGGCAGGCTGGCGACTTGGTCTGAAGAAAATATTAACACTTTTCTCCGACTCCATCTTCTTCGAGTCTAAAACTAGTTGGAGTGACGGTGGATTTAACCACAAAATTTAGACACTTGCTATATCAAAACTCACTTGAACGACGCCCCGAATAATGTCGCCGGATTAAGTATTTCGCCAAAAGCCCCCTTCGCCCACCGAACTGTTTCGAATCTACAACACCATAGTGAAATGCAGTCGCTCAAACTCAACAATGATCTCCGCCAATTTTTTGGAGATACAGTTCAGCTCGGGAACCCCTCTTGCGATGCCCGTAAGCCTTTGATGTCACGATCTACAGAACCACTCACTGTAGTCGTGATGCAATTCTGTCGGACTGTGAATACACTTGTCCGTAGGCAAAGTTTGCCATTTTTCATCCTTCGGACTCCGCGTTCCTCGAAGACTGCACGAAGAAGAATCACAGAAGATCTTTATTTCGTCGTCGTGGTGGCGCCGAGATGTTCGTAGTCGGCTTCTTTTAGCCCTGAATTAGATTTGGAGAACTCACATGTGTGGCAAGTGGTATGGGGGATCGTCAGTCTGCCCGTTTTTTGAGTTGTTTGCTGGAAGAGACGGGAGTGCGGAACTTGCGTGCAACAATAACCTGCAGCTGCTCTCGAGTTCTCAAATGGGCTGCATTTGATGGAAAAGCTCGCAAGAGATTGTGTACACGCGGCTCTGCACCATTCAAGAAGCCAACTAGACTGCTCAATCGCGTGCACTTGCTCCGGAGAGATGAAGCTTTAATCCCCTCAAATACTGTCAGATGCGGGTCGACAGAAAGTTTCCGTAGTATGTGTTGTAGTTAAGGAAGCCTGTTGCATTGGCTCGCCTAGTTTCTCCTAGGAGTGGGGAAATAGGGGCGACACGTCATAGCCGAACTACTTTAGAGTCCAGCCCCTCAGCCACGATCAGGACCAAATCTGGACGGTGCACGCTAGACTCCAACACAACCGACACAATCACCGCAAAATAGATAAATTTTGGCTTGCAGACTGCGAGATTGTTCCTGATGGTGGCTCAAAGGATGCTTTGACAATGGAATGTGGAAGCGAGGGGCCGTAGAACTTGGCTCGAAAAACAATTTTTACTTGCTGTAGAATTTGTCGGAGAAGCCTCACAGGTAAATGCAGTGTATGCAAATGCGGCTCGTAGTCTTTTCTAACTTTTATGATCAACAAGTTTGAATCGAACTCATGCATTTCCCAGTGAGTTCTAAATTTATAAAGATTCCCCTCTTACCCCGTGGATCTCCTTCCTCCAATTCAACACTGTTTTCTACATCCTCCTTGAGATCAACCCAATACATTCCTCTACATTATTTCAATCACAGAATCAACATGCATAACCTCTTCGCTTTCGCCCTCCTCGCCACGTCAGTCGCAGCTCTCCCTAAGAAAGGGAAAGACGGACTATTAGGCGGACTATTATTCGGAGACTCGACTTCCGACTCAGTATCAAACTCAGTATCAAATTCAGTATCAAATTCAGTATCGAGCTCAGGATCGAGCTCCGGATCGGGCTCAGGCGAGAGCTCAGGATCGGGCTCAGGATCGGGCTCAGGATCGGGCTCAGGCAAAGGCTCAGGCAAATGCAAAAACACTATCACGGCGGCTTTTGACGATTTGAACGATCTAGCACTACTAGACCACACCATCCCAACTGGATACAAGGGTCTCTACTTCAAGGGCTTCAAAAACCACGAAATCGTCCCCACGAACCTTCTACCAGGAGTTTCCCCCCGCTCTGGGAACAGCTACGCATTCTCAAACGCCTTGACAAAAACAACAACCGGAGGCTCGGCCGAATGGACTGCAAACTATCCCGGTTCGAAAATACAATCATTCACCCCGTTAAGCTTTTACTACGGCTGTGCAGTTGATTTGGTACAGGGGGTTGCGGGTCTTCCAGCCGCTTGTGATATCGCCATCACTGGGTATAAGAAGAGTGATGACAACGCATCAGGGACTAAGCAAATTGCGGCGCAAAATTTCACTTACACTCCTTCCACTGCTCTCGTCGGTGTTAGTCAGATGACGAAGGGTAATTTCAGTGAGGATTTTAAGGAGGTCCAATACGTCTCTGTTCAATATACTGTCCCTGGTGGTTTGGCTCTTGTCAATCCTGACTTGACCGTTCTGATTGATGATCTTGTTTACGCGACTTGCTCCTCTGATGATAAGGATGGTGACGACAAGGGAGGCGATGATGATTAGTTGCAATGGGAATTTTATCGGAGGGCTCTGAGAAATGTAATATTATCGAATTTTTGTTTTAGTTCTTTTCTCTCTTTTAAAGGAAGATTGCTGCGAGTAGTTGGCAAGGGAGAACTCAGTCCTGTTTTGTTTGGTTTAATGTATAACATAATACTTTTTCGTTAATATCTCTTCGCTTCTCTGTATCGTGCAAGTTCCTTCTTAATTGTTGCTAATAGTCTTCTGACTTATATCTTGTAGGACGGCTAGTGACAGACTCTTGTAACCGCTCCTAGCACTAGTTGCTCAATCCTTTCAATTTATTCTTAAAGCAATTATATACGTGAAATTCAGTCAAATTGGAACTGTGGGTTGATTTCTTACAATATCTTTTATTTTTACCACAAGACTCAATTCTCCACCATTACAGCCATCATCCATCGAACTTCCTCTCTTTATCCTCTTCCTGTGTCCACATTTCTAAATCCTTCCGCAATCAACCTTGCACGTTTTGAGTAACCTCTTTTGGCCTTCCAAAATGACTTTCTTTAAGGACACTCCGATGTCCACCGCTTCCGTTAACACTCGTGACAGTAATTTCCAAACTAACCTTTTGTCCCTGTGTCTTCGAACTCGCAATGTGTGACTGTGACCCATCTGCATATATGCTTAAGGGCTCGAGATATTGAAGTTGGGGAAAATTTGGTGTTGGTGCTGCCAGGTTGCCTGATGTGCTGATGGACTTTGACAATATAAGCACAAACTACTCAAGTACTCACTACCTACTGCTCGAGTAGTATTTGAGCAGGTGCCACTACTATACTCTACTCCACTCCTTTTTCACACCAGATACACTCAAAAATGTCCTTCGAGATGATTAATTTGAATTCAAAACATCACATAAGAGATAGTAACATTTGACAGTTCATGCAGATAATATGTTAAGCTTCCCAAAAGATAATTGTGCAACGCGATAGGAAAATCGTTGAGGGAGAATTGACATTAAACCAGCTAATGTCATGTTGGATGACGACGACAAACCAGTTCTTAACGATTTCAATAACTTCCCCCTGATGGACAGGACTTGGAAGGAATGGGCATCACGTGGTCATGGGCTGATGAGGGTACTAACGTCACCGGGTACTCCGTCGAATATTCGGGAGTGGTTAAGTAATAGTAGCATTGAGAATTTTAAATTCAAAGGATGGGCGTCACCATGAACAACCAGAACTTCCAGAATCTTGAGCAAATCACATATTTTCGTACCCCACCACTTGCAAGTAGATACTGAGCATCTCCCTTCCTATAATTTCTGGCATCATAATGTCCACGTGAGGAGGCTGTAATATTTATGACTTCCATAGGTCTTCATCACCAACCATACCGCCTCGTTAAAGTATCACTGTTAACATGGAATGGGACGATACGCTCATTTTTCCATCAACGATTACCCAAAACCATTCACTGCCGTCGCAAACATGAAAATGGGTCGAATACATGTGTATCTGGGAATTAATTCTGTGGGAAACATTATGGCCTGTGCTGTATCATACTGTACATGTCATTTGTTGGGTTTCCCCGGCAAGCCTGGTCCAACGGCGAGAAGCTGTTCATAGAAAAGACAAAGAATTACAATTGTCAGAGTGGACTCTTCGAAACAAATTACTCAGGGAAAACAAAAGAGGCACCGGCTAGTAAAAGGGGCGGTGAAAATAATCTGTCACTTGACTCACAACTGTTTTTTTGGTACTGGAACTGATCCCAGCTTTTCGGCTCAGACCTTTTCTAAGAATATCTCAGCTTTTCGGCTCAGAGTCTTTGAAAGAAAAGCTGAGATAAAATGAAACATGGATCGGTGTCTGATCCAAATACCTTAGAGATCACGGCCACGGTGACTGAAGTCTTCTGAGTCGCCTCAACATCGAGGCCACAAACCAGTCAACACCAACAGGGCGTCTACATGGGCAATGCAAGATATAAAGCTGGGTCAATCTGCTGTATTGGATCGAAAACTCCACTCTTACTTCAAAACACAAAATACGAATTCTTCGGCGCGCTTCAAAGCACAAGAATTCGTCCGAAGTTAGGCGCTCTATTTTCCTACCATTACTCACTGCTAATCCCATCATTAGGATGGCTTCTGTAGTCATCAAAGAACCAACAAATCCTTGTAAATGGACTACAGTCACACGACCTGACGGTAGCACATATCCTTACAGATATAAAGACTGTGGAGAAACAGAGTGCAAATGGTCGGATTACTACGTACCTCCCCCATGGTAGGTAGTAGAATGGGTAAGTACAACGATTTGCCTCGAAGAAAAGCGTTAATCATAGATTTTAGTGTCATGCCGAGCTACAGTCGGTCTTGGGCAGCAAAGCATAAGGCAGGAGGCATGTGGCCGAACACATTGAGGAGGTTCAGCCATGAAGTTGGCTCAGGTACTCTATTTCAATAGCTCAAGTAGGAAATCTCAATAAGTTTCCGACATTCTTCAACTGAAATGGAATCTTGATTCTTTGGCATTATATACAGTGATCATTCTCCCGCCTTGCGAGCTTGAAACAGAAAATCACGAATCGTTGAAAACCTATATTGATCATTCTCCCGCCTCGCGAACTTCATTTGATCATTCTTCTAGCCCATAGTCCAACTCCTGAGACGTGTACTTTCTCCCAGTAAGCAAGACTCAATATCCCCAATAACTGGAGTATCCCCATTCATATAGATGGAGACCGGGTTGATATCGCAATGAATGAGATTCAAACTGTGGAGATGCGAAATACCCTCCTTAATACCCCGCAAAATGAGGCCTGTATCGAAAGAGCGACTATCCTGAGTTGCCCAACTTGACAAAATCGTGTCGTACTTGACAAAACAAATGCCTGTTATTCTATCGTTCTCGACTATACATCCAAGATATTGAGCGAGATTAGGGTGAGGATTTGCCATTAGGATCTCGCAGACTTTAGCCTCATCCAACAAGAGGCCACACAGATCATCAGATGCGTTGTCACCGTAATGTGACATACTGGTTCGCTTCACATAACAGCCCTGAGGTAATGGATCAGGTGCTCGTGTGAAGTGTGCCGGGAAGCGCGGCCCGATTTTTGAAGCTGGAATCGGGACAAGGTCGAGTTCAAGTGGATCGATTTCGGAGGTAGAGCGGTAACGACGACTAGTTTTCGCACAGTAATATTGGTCGCCTTCTTTGAGTAAAACCTTCGTGTGGGTAAATTCAAGATCAGAAAAATCAAGATCTTTATCCTTACTTTCCCCCCAAGCCTCTTGTTTTTCGCAAACTTCCATATTCTACACCTGTTAGGAAATAGTTGTCAAAATGATCAAGGGCGCCTAACTGCAATTTCTGACGATTTCTATCAGATGGTTATGAAATGCCGTTGCTTGTAAAGAGTTTGGGCTGTAATCGTTTTCCAGATTGTACAGAGTTTATTTTCGTTTTTTTGCTTCTTAATTGATGATACTAATTGAGCACCCTGAAGCTAGGAAAAGAGAGCGAGCAGGAATGAACAAACTATAAGTACTATACTGAGACTCCCTATATTCTACTAGGAAATATGAATGTCAAAGAGTATCAAAGAAGCGGCTCGCCTCAAAGAAAGAAGTGGCTTCCCTTAAGGAATGGAGAGGCCTACCCTGAAGAAAGAAGTAGGTTACCTGAAAGAAAGAAACGGCAGACGAGTAATGCCAATGAATTCAATTACTTCAAATTCAACGAAGGTTTAGTGGGTTCTGGATATCGAGAAAGGGGGCAAGCTGGGTTATTCGAATTCGGTAAGTCAGAGTACCCCAATTATTTCGTCCACGCAATACTCCTCACTTTTCCCGCTATTGACAAAATTCATAGGGGCTCTGGTAAAACGAAGCTCGGTTGGATGATGTAACTGTATTGAATGGCGAAGAGATACGATCCCGTATTTTCGTCAAATGCAGCTTGATGGAGAACGAAGGTACCACCATTCATATCAAAATTTCAGACGGCAGTGATTGAAATAAAGGGTCATTGCATTCCATAGCAGAATTTGCTCCAAGCCCCTCTGGCCGTTCATTGGACAGGCCAGCCAATTATGTTCTAAATATTCGATGGATCTCGTTATCATTTGTTCCTGAGAGGCGGTCGCTACATAAAGGCTCGAAAATATCTCGATCTCAAACCGGAAGTTGATTAAACCAATGGGAGCAAGATCAACGGGAGTGAAAGAGCTCTTTGACCTTAGTTCGTGCCATACGTAACCTTTATTTGTAGCTCGTTTGCGGTATGTTTTTTCCTCGTTACCACCTTCGCAAGGGAGACTGACGGCAGATGAAGATCTGAATTCTACTGTGTGCTATTATGATTGATGCTGCATAAAATCTTCTGGAGAATTCTACTATCATATTTTCACTCTCGTCGAGGGAAATCTCTAGACCTGAGATGTTGCTATTTGTAGAATAGACTGCGTCGCTATTCGTAATACGGGTAATTATTATACTGTGTGGCATTGATAGCAAACAAATCATCTGGGGGTTTGTGGGGAGCTAAATATGGAAGAGGGTCATTGCATCATTGGTGCTGGACTTTATATAATCACAATGAGAATAAGGCAGGCTAGATGAGAAGGAGGCTGTTTGAAATTGTAAGAGGGAATGGTTATATACTATATATAGATTATATAAAGACAGTGGAAGTAGGATGGTCAGATGATTGTTAAGTACACCGGGAATCAAAAGAGTAAAATTGACTTATGAAAATGACTTATTTTTTCTAACTGTAAGGACAGTAAAGGTCTATATATACTCCTTAGAGAGATTCTAGGAGGTTCTATAGATTATAAATATAATAGAAGTGCTTATAAATCAAATAGAGATACTAGAATATTCTAGTTCACGTGACTGAATCTTCTAGAATTAGGCGAGAACAGACTAAGGTTTAAACCAAAAGTCTATTACTAAGTAAGGTAATTATTACCTAAATGAAACAGAAAGTAAAGAACTTTGAGCTTGACTTGGAAAGTCTCTTCGATTCCAAGCTGTTCTACGGTATGGCGAAAGAAAATCATATGGATATTACTAGGCATACAACCAAAGAGTACCTTAGAAATCCCAAAGGTGAGAAATTTATATTCCTGGGATGGTGTTACCCTGTGGAAGATCTCAGACGCGGGGAAGTTTCGCATCAACATTTTTCCGGCCCGCTTCTTTAGACAAGTCCAAAAAATAATGACTCCTGGTTGCGCAATTGATGTTTCCGTACGATTGCATGAAACCATCACAAGAAACAGAAGCCACTGCCTCTCATATAAGCCTTGATTCGGCCCAGCTGTACGTTGCACCCTCACCCACCATGTCATTTCGACCACTGGCCGAGAGACGAGGGTTTGGGGACAAGAATTTAGAAATATTTTTGGTGAAGAGGATGGGATAATTGTTTGAAGAATGCTGCTTCTAGAATTGATGCTAACTTTCCACCTGGAAGAATATAGCGGCAATACAACTTTACTAGTTGAAAACCAATCAATTACGACCATTATCTAAGTCGAATAGTGAGTGCTTGTTACCATCCAAAGGTTAGAACTACCTCTGCTCATGAAGGAGCCAAGATGAAATTCGAACAAACCCTGAGGAGAATATAATGAAAGCTGAGTTACTCGAAGGGGGTGATCTGGGAGTGATGCCATGATCTTGGTGTTCTCTGATCTACATCGCTGTCGCACCTGGAACTTAACATCCCACCCAACAATGCATATTGCAGAGGAACTAACAGCTAATTGGTCAATTCATCATTGAAGTGGTGCTAATGATTTTAGACCTGACCTGTCGGTTTCCCGAATTTAGACCATCGGAAATCCGTCCCAACTAACTAACCATCTTTAGCTCCTACCTCAACCAAATCTGGAGACCTCTACAACGCAATTGCGTTTTTTTACCAGAAGGGCGCATTGAACGACAATGCGTGGATTTCATTTATTATTTTTCATTCATTATTATTACTTCCGACTCTCGTCAGACTGCTTCCATTGACGTTAGTTTAAATAGCCTTCAACTCTATACTGACATTGTTACTTTCTTTCTCTAAGATTCAAGTGATAAACGGAGTTATAGTAAGTTTTGTGGCCCACTTGGTGTGATTCAACGATGACTACAAGTGTGATACCGTCAAGCTCATGTCGGGAGAATCGCCTGTGATTTGATAGTCCCACTGATCATCTTTTAGTAGGGGAGGTGCTTATATTCACCCCAACTCCCTCTTTTTTTCTGTTTTCATTCCTAAACTCCTTTGATCCTGCTCATTATTTATTTGAGCTTCACTCTTTATTGGCTGCCACACTTTCGTTTAAAATCCCACGGCCAAATAAATATCATGAAGATCACCAATGTCGCGGGCGCTCTCTTGGTCGTCGGACCATCGATGTCCACTGCATGGGGGTTCATTCCAGTATGTTTCTTCCCGTGACCTCTATTCCCGCGACCAAACTAACCACGAGCCAGGATGAACCCGATATGCTCGTCAGACGCTCATACCCAGATACCTACAAACAAGGTGAGGGTTTGAGTGTCAAAAATGAGGGATTGGAGCTCTACCAAAAGCTCAGAGAAAACCCAGGGTACTCTGGAACATTTGTCAATGCTATCCAGGATAAAATCCTCACTTCCTTGACTTCCTTTCAACAAATGCACTGCGCCAATTCTCGACGCGACGCGAACCCCAGGTACATCACCAAACCTATCTCCATGGAGGAGGCCAAGGAGTTGGAAGGTTGGCTCAAAGGACTCAGCAGTGGTCATCGAAGAGACGAAATCACTAAGGCTTCTATTGGAGTTAATTCTCGCATCATCGGCCGTAATTACGATGGTGCCGATGTACACCGTGCTGTTCTTCATAACTACATTGATATCATCCGTGGCTGCCCAATTTTCTCCTCTCCATCTGAAGATGAAATCTCAATCCCCCACGGCGAACTCGATGATAACAACTGGTGCCAAGTTGCTTTTGGAGACGTTGCTCTGAAGACCAAGAATACTTCCGGATCTGTCCTCTCTAAGTTTAAGGATTTGAAGCAGAAATTCTTGCACCATGTCAAGGCCAAAAGAGATCGTGGATCTTCATTCTTGGACTTTGGTGACCCAGCTCCCATCGAGAGGAGAGAAGATTTCTGGACCAAAATCGTCGAGGATCCCACCGATTTCAACGTCACCGATGATACAGAAATCAAGAACATCGAGAAAGGTCGTACATTTGAGAAGAGAGAGTGGAGCCCTTTGAAAGCGACAGAAGAAGATATTGAATTGCAGCTCGCCCGGATGGTTGAAGATATCGAAAGAGACATCCTATATAAAGTTCCCTACGAGAGCGATTACAAGCGCAAAGAAGCCTGGGAGAAATATCAAGAGAAGAAACCGGATTTGAAGCAAAAGTATAAATTGGACAAGGAGCCTTATTCCCACGAAGGGTATTCTGTTCACAAGCGAGATTTTTGGGAAGACTTCCAGAATATGAAGGACGGCTTTCAAGATAAACTCCCCTTCCCAGGAAACGAGGTCCAAAAGCGAGACGTCTGGGAAGAAATCGAGAAGTTAAAGAAGCAGTTAATGGACAGTTTGCCATCCATGGGTCAGGACGAGGAGCAAAATGAAATTCAAAAACGAGACATCTGGGAAGAAATCGAAAAGGCGAAGAAGCAGATACAAGATAGCTTGCCTTTCATGGGTCAGGATGAGGAGAAGAATGAAGTCCAGAAGCGAGATATCTGGGACGAGATTGAGAAGTCCAGGCAGGACTTCCAAGACAAGTGGTCCTTCCTTGATCACGGCAAGGGCGGAGGAGAACTTGAGAAGAGAGATGTGTGGGAGGAGTTTGAGAAGGCGAAGCAGCAATTCCAAGAAAAGCTGGAGTTCCTTGCTGAGCACAAGGATGATGTTTGGGAAGAAATTCAGAAGGGGATCAAGGAACTTCAAGAGAAGTGGTCTGCGGCCGAAGCGGACGTGGAGGATTCTCGGTAATTTATTTCCTTTCGTTCCACCATTTAATCTGGGTGTACCTTAGGAATGAATCTTGTGTAGAGAAGTTATTTGTATCATGATACTACTATTCCCTAATTCTGCTGAAAGAGGTGCGCCGAATTAATGGATACTAACTATACCACCGAAAATAGGAAGATGGAGAAGAGAAGTGGGTGGTGTCCTTGGTGCTCTGAGCAAATCGTCCAAGAAAAGCCCGTAGAACCACCACTCCGTCACATTGAGCCCATCTCAGGTATTGAAATGGATATTCCAATCAAGAAGAGCCAGGACGGTGATGAGGCCCCAAGTGGTTGGCTGTGGGATGAAATCCGAGATGATTTGATCAACATTGGAGGAAAGGTACACTTTGTCCATCGGATTCTTCTATAATCTCTCGCTGACATATTTATAGCTTGAGGATACCAAGAATTCATCCGTTGAGCAGAATCTCTCTCCCGCGAAGAAAGTAGGACCAGATGAAGTTGGTGACGAGGCTCCCAGCGGTTGGTTATGGAACGAGATTCAAGGTGGTTTAGTCAACGTTGAGGGAAAGGTATGTATCGGTCCATTCCTCGAAGTTTCACTTTCTAACCGAGATTCAAAATAGCTTGTGGATGTCAACGATCTTGTCGATGTTAATGTCAACTGGAATTGATCCCAGTGTAAACACAAACTACTCAAGAACTCATTACTATTCTAGTAGCACTCTTGATCAGTAGCGTAGAGTATGAGTGGCCAATTAGTTACTAGCGAATAAGTAGTAGTGTTACAAATATATGAGCTTAAAACCCCAAATTTTGCCGGGGCTGTTTTTATCATTCCCGCCCCTCTTTCTTCTTTTTTGAACAGATGTAACTTGTTAAACCTTATCTATATTTACAGAGGACTCTTACTCTGAGTTTATAGCCTTACGTCGATGTATAGTCCGAGTCTTTGAAAGATCAGTCTACATCGACTGAGATGATACTTATTATAAGGTAGTAATTTAGTACCGAGTTTAGTACGAATAATTAGAGTATAAACAGGCCGTAATTTAGTTATAAATTTTAGTAAGTAATAACTTATTCGAGAGATCTTATACCTAGTAATATTAAAGGTATATATCGAGTTTCGGATTAGTAGACATATAAAATATACTTAAAGGATCTAGGTGTAGAGGCGGTTTCTAAAATTTATTATTATTTATTAATTATTCTTAGGTATATATTTAGAGTAAAGAGAGACTTTTGATTACTTCTATAGGTCTTTATTTTAGAGGTCAAGGATATAGAAAGTTAGTTTAACGTATCTACTAAAGAGAAAATATTATATATACGTTTTTTAAATAAGAGAAAGGTAGAATAAAAAATATTATTAAAAAGACCTTGTTTTCTAGAAGTAATTATAATATAAGTATACTACTGAAGTCTAATTCTACTTCTATAGTACTTATGTAGTAAAGTAGCTTTTAGTACTCTAGTTGTTTTATATTAATATACTAAGAGATTGATAAGCTCATAGAACTTGACCATTTACTGTATACTTATATACTACTAAAAGTAGGATTGCCTTGAATACTACCCCCTTTCTAAATGAACTAGTAGTTGTTAAGCTAAAATGGGTAAAAGAATAGTGGCAGTTTACTGGATGTTTCTGAGAAGAGTACTATTCTACTAAATTGCCGGTGTTGTTTCAGGTAATCAATCAAAAAGAATCTTTTATTAAACTTCCAGAACTTTTTAGTTATAGACGTATCTGAAATTAATTGTACCACTTGACACCCCTCTTTCCTACATTAAAACGGGAGATGTTTCATTGTTCTGCTTTAATTGAAAGAGAAGGATCGTTTCACATATGGATTGCAGTTTCATTGTGTCATCAATACTACCACATCACCAACAAGCCAAGAGTTCAAAACAGCCTCTTAATATCAGTGTCCTAAATCGAAACTAATTACACATCTTCATTATTTGTATCTAAATCCCCCACTACAATAACCAACTAACAGCCAACGCACCAACACCAGCAACAAAAGCAGACCCCGTCATCCCACCCCCATAATTCATATTCCCAGCACTCCCAGCCGTCGACGAACTAGCAGCACCAGCACTCGTAGTAGGCGTCCCCGCTTTAGCACCCTGAACAATCGCCGCTGATACACCCGTGCTATTCGTGCAAACCTCCGATGAAACGGCCGTTGCATTTCTGGAGAAGGTGATATCTGCACACTAAGTTTGGAAATCTATTAGTCTCGTTCTCAAAATTCAAGACTCCCATCTCAAAAGTCCAGAAATTGGAAGGACAACTTACGTTGTATAAAGCACTTCCACTCTGCCCTCCAGTAACAACTTGCACACTAGCCTGTTGTCCCTCGTTGATTATCAATCCGGTAGGGAGTTTGATCGCTGGAATACAGTATGTCCCGTTTCCAGTAACATTAAGTAATTCGGGTGTAAGTGAGATGTTGAAAGTTGGGTACGAAGCTCCGAGTCCCAGGTTGATGTAGACGTAAGTCCATGGGTGGTGAAGATCAAGGGCAACGGTTCCGCCTGCGAGAGGCCAGAGAGTTCGGTTTGTGGAGGCGGTTTGGTTTACGTTTGCGCCTAGGAAGATGCTTTGTTAGTTTGTGAGGAAGGTTGGGAGATGGATGGGTGAGGAGGGGAGAGATTTTACATGGGTAGATCCATTGAGATGCTCCTGTTGCGAAGGAGTCACCTCTCTCTTCTGGGTAATCGATGCTGAAATGTGCTGTAACGACAGTTGCTAAAGCAATACTGGAGGTGAGGAGTTGAGTTAACATCTTGTCGAGTTTTCAATAATTAAATCTCTTCTTTTCAATCAGTTAGAAGTTGAAGAAACAAGAGAAATGGAGGTTGGGTGGATGTTGGATAGGTAAGAATCACAGAGGAAACAAAATGATAAATCTAAAAACAAGCAACCACCCCCTCCTCTTGTACTCCCTCCACCCTCCCATCTCCCCCACCAAACTCCCTCTTTAATTCCCCTAATCATCTCATCCAAACCAATTGACCAGTCAAATGTCATCAAGCTTCTACCTCCCCCCACCAATGCAGGTGATGGTCGTGAAAGTCCTCAGGGTCCCAATAACCTTCCAGCCCTCCAGCCACATCAACCAACCCACCAATCAAGCACCTCACCCAACACCCCGGGCTCCAACTCCTCCCCCCCCAAACTCCCACCACCCTCCAATAAAAGCATCACCACCCCACAGATTTTCCGGGGAAAGAAGCTTAGAAGCGTTAAAAATACGAAAAGGAAAGTACGACCGAAGGAAACTTGCTCGCCAAGCCCACACGTGGC
Source organism: Hymenoscyphus scutula (assembly GCA_001399465.1). Lineage (NCBI taxonomy): Eukaryota > Fungi > Ascomycota > Leotiomycetes > Helotiales > Helotiaceae > Hymenoscyphus > Hymenoscyphus scutula. Next base: position 21,955 of record LKTO01000107.1, on the reverse strand, counting down.
TGAAAATAAGCGAGGTTAATGTGCTCAAATGCGAGCATTTCTTCTCTCTGCCATCTTCTACTTTTTCACCTTTTAGAAACTCATATGTGAGGCTGAAAATTGGGAGGTGGGATTGGAGAGGTTCTAGATTTTAAGAATAGATCTGTTTGATACTTATAGCTCGTAGAAAATATATCTTTAAGAGTTAGCTTGCCTTTTTTTTTTTGCGCAAGTATGAGGGTATTCCAAGCTTTTTTCTTTACTTAATTTTATCCCTTTATCTAGATTTAACTTTTTGATCGTGAAAATCCCCGGGATCTTCAGCCGCGAAGTCTTACGAAGGCTTATGTTTGAGTCCCTTGGGTGCGTTGTCTGGATGAAAAATCTTATCTTTCATTAAGACCTCGTCACCCGGGACTACTTCTCCTCTACTTTAGTTTGGCCCTTTTTATTCACACCTGGGGTTCCGACTGCTCTAAATCTCTATATTGGGGCCTCCTCGTAAGAAATTAACAACTCGATGGAACTGGCAAAAATATTGAAGAAACAAGAGAAAAAGCGACAAAATACTCAGGGCATTAACCACGGTGACTACAAGGAAGATTGTACCATGTATTCATTCAAACATCCCTTCTTCGTATTATATAAACCTTAACGATCAATTTCTAAACAACGATACCAAGTTCCCAGCAGAAAAAAAGAAAGAAGAAAGAAGAAAAAAAAGAATGCAAACAAGACACTCTCTCAATCGATATAACACCCACGAATAAAATCCCAACATTATTTTACCCACGTTATTCTCAAACCCAAAATACACAACAAGTCATTCCTTCCTTTCATATATATAGAGCCGATTATTAAAAAATTAAACTAAAAGACTAACTCTAAGACAGGAAAGTATTTCGATATCCCTTTATAACTCTTCGATATACATCCTTTCTATGTAAAGGTGTCCGTCGATTTATGTACAACAGGAGTTGGCAATTCTATGTTCGAGATGGGATTCCTCTCCGTCTCCCACATAAGAAACCTCGGAACAAGAATGAGGAAATAATTGTAGGGTAAGTATGGATTAGTCGAGGTGAAAATGGTGTAATAAATGTAAATGTCGAGAATGAAGGAGCGAAAGAGATGGGAATTCTAATCAGAGAGCCTCTTGTTCGATGAGAACCCGCCTCCTTGCTCCTCAGTCTCAAAGTCCAATAAAGAAGAAGAAAAAAAGGCGAGCAGGGAAAAGGAAACTCCGATGGAGAAATAAATGCTCCACTAACGGGCCTCTCAAACGAGAACAAAAGATGAAATTGCCAACCACTTTCAACCCACCTTCAACCTTCAACCTCCAACACCCAAAACCCCTCACCCCATACTACCTCCTAACAACAAACCCACTAACAGCCAAAGCCCCATCCCTCCCCAAATCCCCCTCCATCCTCACCCCCAACCGACTAACATCCACCAACCCTATCTGCTCCTTCAGCACCCCCTTCACTCCCTTCACCCCCTCAACCCCACTAAACACCTTCTTCAACCCCCCCACCTTCTCCACCCTCCTACAATCCCTCGCGGCTTCGGGACTCCACGCCGGATTCGCAAGGACAGCTTGTACAATACAGAGATTATTAATTTCCTCCATCTCCCTCTCCATCTCCCTCTCCATCTCCCTCTCTTCTCTCTTTCTCTGATCTTCCCGTGTCGATGGTTGTGAAGTGGATAAGTTGTGTGTATCGGAATTTAAATTACCGGGACGTATAGAATCCTCTAAACCAAGAAATCCCATGATATAAATCTCCACATTCTCACCAACCGGAAGCGACGATTCAAGTTCATCAATGAATTTCACACTCCACCTCTTTACCCCGGCATCTCGGAAATCGGCCCGTGATAATTGCGATGCGGTTGGTGCGAGGGCGGAGATGATACTATTGTGCCAGTCGTCGTCGATGAGGAGGGTGGATTTGGGGGAGGGGCGAAAGCGTGTCCAGCCGAAGTAGTGGCCGTGTAGCTTTTGGGAGATGAGGGTTGGGAGAGAGGTGAGTGTTATTTGGGGGATGGGGTCGGGTTGCTCAGGTTGCTCGGATCCGGATTGGAAGGAGGAGGTTGAGGGGGAGGTAAGTTGGGGGAGGGTGTAGGAGGAGGAGGATTTGGCGGTGATGTGGAGGGGGTAGGGGGGTGAGGGACCGTTTGTTAGGGAGAGGTCTGAGCCTGCTAGGAGGATGTAGGCTCCGCCTTCTCCTTTTTCCTGGGTTGGGGGTTAGATATTACTGCTCTGTCCGAGTCCCGTTTTGAATTTCTCAATTGAGACGAGAAGAGAGAAGGGAGATAGAGAGGAACATACCTTGTCATGAGCACCACTCGCTCCCTCAACCGCGTTTGCTGCCATCTGCATAAAACCAGGTGGAACATGTTTCGTCACCTTCTCAATTTTCTTCTGCGCCGCGGTAACTTTACTCATAGCCTTACTCTCGGTAACCTACTCCCATCGTCAGTTCACACTTCTCACTCTTCATTCTCTCCTCTCGATTCTCTACTCTCGGAAACCCCAGAATTCAAACATACCTTAGAAATGACCTTACTCTTCCCCACCGCCATAGCAGGCGCCAAAACCGTCCCCGCAGTCTTCTTAGCATAAATCTCCAGCGCAAAAATCCCCAACTCCAGAGGCAGCGTACTCAAACTCGCCCCCTTGAGCGAACTAGGACTGCCACTCACACTCAACAACCTGAACGTCGGACTGGTGCAAAGGACCTTCTTCTTCTCACCCTCACACAAAACAAGTTGGAAATATCCATCCCCCGCCTGCGCAGGAATCCGGATGACATTAGTCTCCCTTAACAAATGTCTCTCCCTGATCTTGGCACTCGAGCGCTTCTTGAAAGACGCAATGTCTCGCTGCCATGCGCGTTCATCACGGGGATTGAGTTGCGAGGAGGAGATGTCGAGGGTGGGCGTTACGTCGAGCCAGGAGGAGGTGGCGCCGAAGAAGGCGGCGAGTCGCATGCCCGCTTTTCCGGTTAAGCCTTTTTCTTGGAGGTATATCTTTCTTTGAGGTGGCATGTTCTCCTTGGCAAAAATCGAGATTGCGAGGGAGGTTGAGGGACCTTGGTAGAAGACTAGGCCGTGGGAATGTCGGAGGATGGAGTATTCTTTTGTGCTTGTGGAGGGGTGGTGAATTAAACCGCCTGCGAAATGACGGACTTCACGGAAGGCATTTTGGACTGCGTTTCCTTCTTTGGTTTTTGGATCTGAGGCTGTTGTTGATTCTGTTGTGGTAGCGAGACTGGTGTTTATGGTTATTAGAGAGGTTGTTGAGTCGCCGAAATTTTTCAACGACGAAGATGCAGTTGAAGGTCTCGTTTCCGGCGAGGCCATGGTAGAACTTGAATACGAAGTAGAAGATAAACCGCCAGCGGTAGAGGGACTAAGGTAAAATTGTGAATCCGTCATTCGCGGTTCTTGTATCCTAGTTTTGAGCGACAAATCGGGTCTTTGAAATACTTGTGGTGGGTTCTTTGTTCTATTATTAGAAGCACTTTGGAGTTGCGAGTTCTTCTCTTGAGAGTCCCAAGATTGTTGAGGAATGGGAGGTATGTTGGAGGTATTGTTTCTTAAAAGGCGCTCGGCTTGAATATCCCATGCTTTTTGGGTGTCTTGTGACACTACCCCATCTTGTTGTGCCCATAGATTCACCGCGGGGGAACTCTTGTACGACCGTAGGGGCTTTCTCTGGACTTTGAATTGGTTTGAAGCTGACGAATCGGGTCGCAGAGGCTGAGCTTCTTGAAAGGAGGGCGGAGGAGGCTCATATTTTGGTTGCTGGGTGAGTTTGCGATCTCTTCCTGGGAGTCGCATTGATTCATACTCTTCACTAGGACTGGGTGTAAAAGGTTGATATTGATTCTGTCCTTGTGAATAATTGTGATGTTCAGTATCAAGAGAGAATTTATCTCTCACTGGCGATTTCGGAAAATGAAGCGGCGCTTGATTCGAGGATTGGTGATGTTGGTACGAAGGTTGTACAATCGACTCATATTCCCGACTTTCCAGTTTAGAAAAAGGTTGATATTGAGTCCTCGGCGAATCTGTGAATTCTCTCATTTGAGTTGGTCGTCGAGGTAATGGTTGATTCTCATTCGGTAACTGGTCCTCATATCGCCCTCTTTCTGTGAATGCCCTCGTTTGAACGGGTCGCTGATTGTGATGGGCCATTGGGCGCTGCGCGTGACTCCCATTCTCCAAATTCCGAAAAGGCTGCCGATACACATCTCCCCCATCGAAATTTCTCCGCTCCCTTCTATCATCGCTTAAAGGCTGTTGTTGTTGCTGCTGCTGCTGCTGTTGCTCATAGGACTGCTGGTGGCGAGGACGCGTCTCACGATACTCATGATAGGGGGGAGGCGGCTCCTTGGGCATCCTCAAATTCCCATTCCTACTAGTAACCATTTCTTGACCCTGATATCTCGACATCTCAACTGGATTAGATATCAAAAGGAATCATAATCACCACGAACATTACTTGCAGGCGACACAAGATATGTCCTATGTCGTTGGGGAAGCATGAAATGAGTGTCTCACCGATGTTACGAGCTCAGGGATGGGCCCCGATTTTCTGATTTTCGTAGGGGTTCAAAAGCTGGGCAGATCCGGGGTGCATTTGGCCCCTCTACTCTAGTAAATGTTCCTTGTTTCATAAGCATTTTATACCGTGTCCTCTCGCGAATAGAAGTGGGTGTAATATGTATCCTGTGTATACTGTGTATATTTCACTCTACAGTGCCACACACTTCACAATACATACACGTGACTTACAGGGGGCACTGGCCAATAGGAAGCCCCTCAAGTCGATGCCCAATTCCTGAGGTCAAGGTCGCACCCCTTGGACCATATAAATACTCTGAATAGCTTCAGCTACACTCTATTTTTTTTTAAACGTTTGCCGCATTGTCTTACTACCGCTATTTTGCCCCTAAGAATTGGATGAGCCAACCACTCTCTAATTTTAGACCTCTTCGGTTATTGCAAAATACAGATAGGTTTCGGAAGGAGTACACCTTCGTTCACTACCTTCGTTGCTTTGAATACAGAAGCTCGATACACGTGCAGCGAAGCTTCGTCACTTTTCGACTTCCTCACTACCTGTCCGAGAGGAGCTATGTTGTACGTGCGTTCAAATCTGGGGACGAACCTTTTAGGCCGACCGGTCATTTCCTCGTTATCCTCATCGATCTCCTCCGAGCTGACTCGTTTCCTCTTTGGGGAGAGCTGTTTTTTTGGCTCTATGAAAGAGGAAAGACCTTTTATCTCTTTCGCCTTTCCACTTGGTCTCGTGATACAATGTTGGGGCAGGGGCGACCCTCTCTAGTACAACTTGCAGAATCTAACCATTGCTCCTTAAAGACCTTGCCGGATACGTAGAAACTTGGCACGGAAGGGCTAAAAGCTGGATAATGTTCGAACTCGATCTCTCTCTCTAAAGAAAATTCCGGAAGTGGTAAGCAAGATACAGACCTAAAGTGTACATAATCTGTTAGCTTATAGTCAAGTTGAGATGGTAAGTGTTCCTCTTCAGCTCTCGAAATTATACTGTTTCGAAGCCGGTAGCGATAACTTTCTCAAGTTCCGCTGATGACACGAATCTCTCTTTAAATGATTATTGCATCGTTCGAAATACTGTGATATAATGTAAATGAGTGTGTTAGATTTCTAGAATCAAGTTTTGTAGTCTCAAACTCTTTCCTCCTCCCTCCCATCCTTCCCCACCATATATTGCCTCACCCAGCCTCCTCGGCTCCATTCTCCACTCGTGGGTCATGACTGAACCCTCAATCCTACTAAAAGATGTTGAATATTTTCAACACCATGTAGACATAGTGCCTACATCGTTGATAATCATGACTAATTACCGTCTCTAGTCCTTGACTAGAGAGTTAGCCGCGGGAATTATTTTCTTGCGACCTCAACCTGGATATTCGATGACCGAGTATCCCAGGTGTATAAGGATTGAAAGTTCTTTCCAAGTATCTCTTCATTCCACCTCTGAATCCTCCAAAGTAACTCGTCCCATTGTTTCCTCCAGCTCTTCTTCACGAACTCTTTCTTGTCTTTCTCGGAGTCGCAAATAACTGCGGAGCTCGCCGACTCCGCCCTTTTTTTTGGTACGAATTCTCAAAGAGAAGTTATCGTCGTAAATTTCTTCGAGGGTTTGGATAGGGAGCTCGTAGTATCGGTCGATTTTGAGATAGGAACCGTATTTAAGTTCTGGAGTGTAGGGAGCCCATTGTCCGCGATCGATTATCCAGTGACTTTGGAGTTGGAGTTGGACAGGGAAAGGACGCTTTCGGACTGGGGCGAAGGGGATGTAGTTGTTCATATCACCAAAGGGAGACGAGGTAATCTACGTGCTATTAGTATCGCTGCGAATAATTTTGGAGGGTTTATGCATGGGTTTAAATACTTACAGTCATCACCTTGACGTGGTGAGCTAGTCCAGGCACGATATCCAAAACAAGCACCATGTGTCCGCGTGGGACGTTGAAAGCTGAAATCCCCATCTCTTTACAAGCTGTCTTGCTCTTGATCTTGCAGATCTTTCCCTGAACGTGTTGTTGCTGCACCATGCTTTTTTCTTTCTCTTTGGGTTTGATGGTTTCTGGTAGTTTCTAGGCTTGAAGTGTTGAAGGGTTGATGAATCTGATGATCTGACGAAGTAGATGAGGGGTAAGTAGATTACTAACCTCATGTTACACAGCGTCAAAAGCTGCCTAGAGAAGAAGATAAGAACACTCGTAATCTTTGAATTCCCTGGTTATTGATACTTGAATGGAAATACAACAAAGCAATCCCAAAAATCACTATAAACCAGTATACAAACCCACTGCAAGTTTTTCTCCGATGAAATTACCGATCGGAGGTGTCTTTAGAAACATTGCACTTCTATGTCTTCCATGGAGTCTGCCATGTACGAGCCTATATGGCATGCAGATACCCGAAGCCATGGCAGCTATCTCGTGTTCTCAAGAGTAGACTTGGGGGATTTTTTTTATGCGGTGAAAGGAGAAAATGCTGATCCGTTATGTCCGCACACCAGTAGATTCTTGCTCCTTGGAGCGGACGGTCGGAAACTGTACAGAGATGAACCTGCGAATATTTCTGTCCGCTTCTCTCGGTACCTACGCCATCCTCGGGGTGGTCGCTCGTAAATCGTGGAACAGAATACAATATTCGTGGCAGTCTTGGATTCGTAACCTTGCGTGGAGTTACATATTTTGAGCCATCGCGATCGGGATTCTGGCCCAAAGAAACTAAGTTAATGGTTTTCGACTCTTGTCATACCACGATACTCTTCTACCTCCTCTAGCATGAGCTCAATATGGGCAAGTGTCCAGAATGTCGACTATAATTTGGTTGGAAGCTTTAGCAATAGTTGAGCCGAAGCAACAACTGTGCAAAGAATATATTGCGTGGCCTCGAGGATTTTTTCAGATACAACATTGATTCCAACCAGCTTCCCCTCAGAAATCTGGAGACCAGTCATCGTCCCTTCTACTCCTGAATTGAAATGTACTACTAGCTTTGTTGCCCAATTTCAACGCATTGTAAGCGATTACCTATTCAGAGGGAGTTGGTTTTGGTTTTCAAATCCATCGCAATTTCTTCTAGCAGCCTTTTTATTCTACAGCCCTCTCCACGACAATGTGTCCCGGGCATTACTCAATTGGGGTGGATGTCGAACAAGTCTTCAGGATTTCCACGAATTCTATCCCATCTACTTCATCGCTTTCGAGTTTTCATAAGACTGCTCGCTTGCTTCTGGGTCACCGCATGTCGTTACAACCCATCCAGGCTAGTGGAACATCGAATTCCTCCATACTTGAATAGCCTCCAGGGCTGTCGAGATGATCAGTCATTTCTGCGTTGTCAGTGGATATGGAAACGAACAAATTCTGGCTCTGCCCATATACTAAATGTAGGGCTCGTGGAAGTAAGAGGGGTGTTCGCTGCTGACGCCTTCAATAAGAACCAATGAAATTATTTCAGGTGAGTTGGGATTTGTTGGATTTCAAATAGGCTGAATGGCAGGAGGTGCTGACCTCTATATCCTGACTTTAGGCCTCTTTTCTTGTAAATTCCTTCAAAATCTACTGTTTGTAGCAGTTGAAAGCCATAGGTTCTTCTTCGGAATACGCCTTCTAACTTAGTCGCTTTGACTATCTGTCCAGTACTCCATAGAATTTTGCCAAGATGACGAGGATCATGGAACTGACAGCCATTATTTCTACCAACACCCAGAAATTAGATACCTTTTTTGTGTTCCACAATAAACCGACGCCATCTTTCGATATCGACTCACCAGAATTTCTAGACCTTCCAATTGAGCTTCAAAATTGCCGGACCCTCGTCATTGACGCAACTACAAAATTGAAGGAAGTTCTTCAAGGGCCAAAGCAGCTTTTAATAAGCAACTTTGTGAGTTCCGCTTGGTTCCAATTAAGATATATGTTTGCTGATGCCACTTCTCGCTTTACGAACCCACCACCAGAAGTCTATGTACACACCCTACACTTCAATAATCGTAAACTTGTATTGATTTAATTAGCTGTCATCCAGCCCCTACGTGCTACTAATTCAAATATCCAGTGCCTTTGATCATCAATTAATCCATTTATCCACCCCTAGTCAAGTTTATCCCATTCTTCTATCATTGCATTAGCCATTTCAACCTCATTTATAGGCTGGATTTTGCGACAGTGAAGCGACTGTTTCATAGCTCTCCAGCACTTCTCAATTGGATTAAGATCAGGACTTGTAGATAGGTGATTTAAGAGCTGGATCCCATGTTTCTCCCTAAATAAAGCGCATGGGTTTCTCACAGACTAATAGCCATGTGCAGGATTGCCATCCTCCATAAATGTAGGCAAATATCCAAGCTCTACTGTCACTAATCCAAAATTCTCTAATATTCCTTCAATCGCTGGCTCAAGGACTTACGCCAGGTAATACGTTTAAAGAAGAGCTCCTGATGTGCCATGGCCTTGTATAATAATCAATTGCGACTTATAGTTATACCCAATTGCTCCCTAGCAGTTGACTAGCGTCGTGTAGCCTTAGTATAATTAATGCTAGATACAGGTATAGCATGTACGCTTGCCGCGTTTGCGTGTAACTTTAACTTTTGAAGAGTGGTCGCTAATCAAGAAAATGTATTCGTCAGAGAAGAGGATCGTAAACCATTCTACTGTCCAGAATGGGTGTTGTAGGCTTAGAGCCATTGTGTTATCGCCTGGAGTTTTGTGAGGTAGGGTTTTTAGCATACGACACATCGATAATATCCCTGCTCTTTAAGACGTCTTGCAATTGTCTGAACAGAGGCACCGAGGCCTCGCTCTGTTTTTAGTTGAAGGTAATCAAGACATCTATGCTCATACAAGAAGCTGATATAATCGATAATATCATAGACTTGTTGTTAATTAAGAAGGCAGTGGGCTCCTGTGCGCGTAGGTCATGCTCTCTTAGGCGCACTATACTTTAAAATACGATTAATCGTCGACCGACTAGTTCTATACACCTTTGCGATATGAGCAGGACCCTAATGGGCAAGCCAGCGTAGCTGCTGAATAGCCTCTTTATGCTTTGTAAGGATTTCAAAACCTAATTAATGCTCTGGCATAGGATTTAGTAGTGTTGATGGCTCCATGTCTGGTGGTGGAATTATCAAAGGTGCGGGGTAGGTGTACACAGACTTCTGGTGGTGGGTTCGTTAGTCGAATCAGCTTAGCAGTCTCCACGCCATCTACCATTACAACATGGCACAGGCTTTCTCGGTAGTAACCGAATCGACCTTTCAACATATTTCAGAGGTATGCGGATTGAATGAACCGGATGTGCGAAGAATGCTTCGACACGCAATGGCCCATCGAATCTTCAGGGAACCTCGAAAGGGAATTGTTGCTCATACCGCGATATCCCAACTGCTTGCGGAAAACCAACAGCTGCGATCATGGGCAGGTGGATGTGTGGAAGAAATGTGGCTTTCCGCTGTTCAGGTAAGGTAAACCACCCTCCAGATGTGGAATCTTGCTAATGGTTTGAGACCGTCCCTGTGTCACGAATCACGGACACACGTGACGAGTGAAGACCAGGCGGCGTCCTGACAGGTTAAGCACTATCATATACTCTTATAGTATTAAAAGGATCAGTTAGGTTAGCTAAGCGATCCAAGGATTTCATTATATCTCTATCACGTGACGTGCGACATGGCCGAACGGTCGACTATAGCGGCCACGAGCAGGAAGGTTCTATATAAGACTAGCACGTCTGCTATTAGATAGAAGCTTCGTGCTCAACTTAATATTACATTGTTATTACTACCTTAATAGCTTTATAGTTAAGTAACAAGTTTACCTCTAAGTAAATATCTAGTCTATAATTAAACCTCTTTATAAGAACAAACTCTAGCGATACTTAGTTACCTTAGTTAGTTAGTTTAAGAATCGTTATACTTTAAGTACCTAAGCTTAGAAGTCAATTAATATAATGTTAGCTACTTTATTAAACCTACGTATACTAGTAGTAACTCTATCTATACTAACTATAGCGCTAACTATTACTACTTAAAAGGAAGTTAAACTTCCTCTTCTGAAACTATTTAATAGATCGCCTAAGAAACTTGTAGAGTTTCTTATAAAGGTATCTATATACCTCTCCTTCTATACTAGTTAGTTTACCTATAAGATAGACTAAGTTATCTAGATTACTATATAACTAGAAGGAGTAGTCTATAACTAGATAGAACCTTACCTAGAAGATTTCTAGGCTAATAGAATAACTAATAGAAAAGTCTCTACTACTATAATAGACTAAACAAAGAATTTATTTAGGAATGTTAAGGGATTTAAGTTAGGAATAAACTAAGTATTTAAGGATATAGATATAAAGAAGAAAGTAGTTTATATACTATATGCCTTAAGGTAAAAGGGATCTATAGCTAAGTATACGTCGTAGTTTTAATAATACTCTATATATATAGGCTAGAACAACGAAGCTCTAAGAGAGTAGTTCTACTAAGGACTTAAGGACAGCGTAAAGGATAAGCTAGCTAGAGACGATTTCTCTAACACGTTAAATCTATTAACTAATAAAGCTATTAAAATTAATAATTATATTTATAAACGAACTCTAGAAAAGAAGAGTAGCTATAGACATTAAGCCTCGAAGGGTAGCTAATAAAGAGATTATAGAGACTCTATATAACTTAACGCTACTATAAGAAAACCTTTCTAGCTAAAATAATAATATAGTAGAAGGCTAGAGCTCTTCTAGAAGGAACGAAACTAATAACGTGAGTAGAACCTCTACTTCTTATATAGCCTGACTAGCTATAGAGTAAGTAACTATTATAAGAAGGCTGATTCCTTAGGAAGGTATTAAGCGAACGCTATAACTAGAAAGGAAATAGTATTACTTAAGAAATTTAAACTATCTAATAAGGAATAGGAAGCTTATAGATATAGAATATAAGTAGAGGATAAGAAGAATTCTATTCTTAAATAATACTATAAGAAACGTTCTAAATTAGAGTATAATCTACCTCTATAATATAATATAGAGATAGTAGAGTTACTATTAGACTTGTTATTAGAATTATTAGATATATCTAGTTAAGGAAATAACTAGAACAATAATCCTTAAGTAGAAGAAACATAGACATTTATTAGATGTTTTAAATATAGTAACTAATAGATAGACCTTAACAGAAACAAGTTAGACTTTTAGGCCCTCTATATAACTAGAGGACAGGCTCTAGAAGCGCTAGAACAATTTCGAGTTTAGAATAACCTTCTAATAAGTATTATCTTTAGGAATCTTAAAAGTAACCTAGATATAATAGAAGAGAAACTAAATATATAGGCTATTAAAGACATCTTCGAGTCTACTCTTAAGTTATAGAGAGAAAGAGATTAACCTTTTATCTAACTATAAGTAGAAGAATACTAGGCTCTAGAAGTTATATTAGAAGATATAATTATATAGTAGCGTTACTACTTAAAACCTATATTAGACTAGAAATTAGAGAAATAGTTTACTAGTAATAAACCTAACTATAGCTAAGCTATAGAATAGTAAATAGTCTATAGAGTGACTAAAAGTAACTCCTAGAAAGTAAAACTCTACTCTTAGAGGAATAATGTAAGAGGCTTAGATTAAGAGGGTCGAGTAAACCAGAGGCTAGGCAAGCGAGAGGTATCCGCGAGGCACAGGGCATACGATAGCAGCCCGACGGCAGCCCGTAACCGGGTCGAAGCCAGGGATACTAGAGATGTTTTCAGGTATGTAGGGAGACTAGAGATGTTTTTAGGAATATAGAGAGACTAGGATGTTTTCAGGAATATAGAGAGACTAGAGATGTTTTTAGGAATGTAGGGAGACTAGAGATGTTTTTAGGAATATAGAGAGACTAGAATGTTTTCAGGAATATAGAGAGACTAGAGATGTTTTTAGGAATATAGAGAGACTAGAGATATAGAAAGAGGTATTTAAGAGGTCTAGATATATAACTAGAAGGTTAGACGAAGGTAGAGGAGAGGTATTAATTATTCTATATTATAATAGAATACTAGTAGTTCTATTACATCTATATACTCTACTACTTATTTAGTTCCTTATATTATAATCGATCGAACTCTTAGAGAAGTAGTCTAGTATAAGACAACAAGACGTAAAAATAGTAATAAGACTAATAATAAGATTATAAAGCTAATTCCTAATAGATAAGTAGCTATCTAGGACTTAGAGTATATCTAGCGGTATATATATAGGCAGAGAGGAAGACTTATAGTAACTACGCGAAGAACAATTAACATAGAAAGAATAGAGAGAACCGACCCTCGACTTATAAAGGAATATAGAACTACCGTTGAATAATAGCGAACCGTAAGTAGTATTAGGAGAGTATAGAGTTAGAAGAAAACTTAAAGTAATCTAGAGTAGGATTAGCGAGTTAGAAGTAGAGGAACACTTGTTTACGGAATTAAGGTTAAGAGAAGAGAGACTTAAGATACTTCTTTAAAGTAGAGACGCTTAGATCTAATAAAGAGAAGACAGACGTATTACGCTAAGTTTAGTATCTAGTATTAGAGAACTACTATTAGAGTATAGAGAGAACGCTAGAATTCTAAAGACACGAGATCTAAAACTCTACTAAGGAAGATTAATTAAAGAGGTAGAGGAGTTCTTTTATAATATAGAGCTAAAATAGAGAGAGGATAAGGACACGACCTAGAGAATAGATATAGCGAAGATTATATACTATATATTCGCTTTTAAGGAGATTCTAAAAATAATATAGAGGTATAGAGAGGCTATAGAAGAGATTAATATAATAATATAGAAAGAATTTAAGGAATTTATAAAGAACGCTATCTCTAATCTAGAGAACTAAAATATAGACGCTCTTATAAAGTAGAAAAGAGTAGAGTATTAAAGTAGCTAGTTAGTATAGTCCTTTATAGCCTATTTAGATAAGTAAGAGAATAAACTTAGAATATATAATAACTTCTAGAAGAGGAATAATCTTTTAGTAAAACTATATAAGGATATTTAGATAAAAATCGACGACGAACTATATATTCTATAAAAACAAGAGAACCTTATTACGCTAGTAATCTATAAGGAGAACGTTATCTACTAATATTCTACCTAAAGAGGACGTACTTAGCCTAGAGCTACTATATAAGAATGTAGCTACTTACCTATAAGAGGAACGCTATTATACTAAAGAGAACGCTCTTCTAAGAGAGAACTACTCGACGACTACTACGCCTCTACTACGAAAACTAATCCTACGCTAATAAGAAAACAGGATTTTATAAATATCGTTTATTATAAATACTATAAGAGCTACTATACTACTACCTGTCTAGATAAGACCTGTTATAATTATAGTAAGATAGGTTATCTAGTATCTAGTTGTTCTAGTCTAAGACAACTAGGAAAAAGTCATCGGCTAGTAGTAATCTCTCCTCTTAGAGTAGCTAGTTAGAAGCTAGAGGTGTGTAAGTAAGCCGAGGAGCTATTCTCGTTTTTAATAGCCGATGTGATTTTAGGACAAGAAAAGAATAAGCGTAAGCTTAGAGTAATCCTAGATACTACTATAGAAGTAAGCTATATATAAAGATATACTACTATAGAAATAGAACTACTAGTAATAGCTAGAAGGCTAACTATATTAGTAGTAGTATAAGAGTAAAGAATACTTTCTTACGCTAACTATCTATTATTAATAACAGTATATAATACGCTAGAAGAAAGTAGAATTAATAAACTAGAATTTATATTATATAATTTTAATATTAATAGAATTAATATTATAATTAGACTACTAGAACTATAGGTACTCTAGATAGTAATTAACTTTTAGAACCTTATATAGTAATACTCTTTTAAGAAAATAGAGGTTAAGCTATTAATAGTAAAGGAGTTTACATAAGTAATAAAAACCGAGCTATATATATTCGCTATAACGATCTCTCTAGTAGAGAGTAAGAAGAGTAGCTGCTAAATTAACGCTATAGTACAACGACCTAAATAGATACTTCTAATCAAGTATTAGGATCTTATAGATACTTTCTTAGAATAGAAGGCTATAGAGCTACTATTATACTATAAAATAGAGTATAAGATTAATATTAAGTCTAGTAGTAAGCTACCTTAGAGACTAGTATATATATTATCTAAGAAGGAGCTAGAAGTACTCTAGAAGTATCTAGTAGAGTCTAAAAGGAAGAGTTGAATTTAAAGGTCTACTAGTCTAGTAGAGGTGCTAATTATATTTATACTAAAGAAAGAAGAGAAGCTATATTTATATATTAATTACTAGAGTTTAAATAAGATTATAGTTAAGGATAGAACACCGCTCCCCTTGATTACTAAGACGTTAGACCGTCTTTATAGAGCTAAGAGGTTTATATAGCTAGACTTAAAGGATATATACTATCGACTTTAGATTAGAAAGAGCGACGAGTAGAAGATAGCGTTCTATATATACTATAGATATTTTAAGTACTATATAATACCTTTCGGCCTTTATAATATACTAGCTATATTTCAAGTATATATTAACTAGGCCTTAGTAGGCCTAGTAGATATAATATATATAGTATACCTTAATAACATTCTAATATTCTTAGAGAACCTAGATAAGTATAATATAGTAGTATAACAGGTCCTCGAACACTTAACATAGTATAGACTTATAGTAAATTTATAGAAATATAGATTTAATACTAATATAGTTATATTTCTAGGATTTGTAATTAGTCTAGAAGGTATATAGATAGAACTAAGTAGAGTAACCGCTATCTTAGAATAGCTATTACTAAGAAGTATTCAAGAAACCTAGGTTATCTTAGAGTTTTTTAACTTCTATTAACGTTTTATCTATAGATACTCTATAGTAATAAAACCTATTACTAACCTACTAAGAGGGAAGTAATCCTTTTAATAGATAGAGTAAGTAGAAAGAGCGTTCTAGGACTTAAAAGTAGCTTTTACTACTACGTTTATACTACGACACTTTAATATAAGGAAGACAATTAAAGTTAAAACAGATACGTCAAGCTTTATAGTAGGATGTATTCTCTTGTAACTGTTTAGTAAAGATACGAGCGCGAAGTAGTATTCTATTACTTTTTATTCAAGGAAATTTATAGTAGTAGAAGTTAACTATAATACTTATAATCAGGAGCTTCTAGCGATTATACTAGCTTTCTAGTAGTAGAGATATTACCTTATATACACCTAGTATACTATTATCGTTAAGATAGATTATAATAACCTAAAATACTTTATAATAAAAAGAAAACTAAATAGGAGACAGGCTAGATAGACTAAAGAATTAGTAGTGTTTAATTTTATATTAGAATATAGAGAGAGTAAAACAAACCTAGTAGACGAGCTGTCTAGAAGGCTAGATTATAAGTATAATAAGAGTAAGAGAGATAACAAGTCCTCGCTATTATATAAGTTATTAAGAATAATATAGTAGGATACTAAGAAGCTATAAATTATAGCTCTTAGAGTTATAGAAGACTCTAAAGCGCTATAATTCAAGGCCTAGGAGAGAGAGAGTAGGCACCTCTTAACCGGTGAGACGCTAGAGCTAATAATCTATAGAGTCGACTAGAACTATAACAGAGTAGTAGGAGACCTACTACTTAAGCCTGTCGCTAATATAGCTAGTTGTAAATAGTACGTGTTATAAGTGTTAGGCCTACGATAGAACAACTCTAAAATAGTATTTAATAATATAGATTTAACACTTATTAAACTTCTTATAACGCTATAAAAGAGTAACCTCTTTATATAGTATAAGGAGTATAAAAAGTAGAAGCTAAAGAGAAAAGCTAGAGCTATTAGATAGAATATTAATATAAGAGGCTTATTATATTATAAGAGAGCTATTTATATACTATATAATCTAGTAGTTAGAAAAGAACTACTAGAAGTAAATTATAATAATCTATTTATAGAGTATTTTAGCGTTAGTAAGATAGTAGAAGCTATATAGTGTAAGTACTTCTAGTAAGAACTAAGAAAGAATGTTAAAGACTATATTAAGATATATCTAGTATACTAGAGGACAACTATAAAGCGCTATCTACTATATAGCTCGCTAAGTTTATTCTCTATTTCTTCTAGACCTTAGAAAGAGATAATAATAGATTTTATTATAGAACTACTACTATTAAAATTTTAAGATAAAGTATATAACTCTATTCTTATAATAGTAGATAGATATATAAAGATAGCCTACTATATCTATATAACGAAGAAAGTTATAGTAGAAGAGCTTATAGAACTATTTATACTTTTTATATTTAAGGATTTTAGAATATCTAAGAGTATTATATTAGATAGAGAGTTAGTATTTACTAGTAAATTTTAGAGTATATTTTATTTTATTCTTAAGATAAGAAGACACTTAAGTACTATATTCTATCTATAGATAGATAGTTAGACTAAAAACTTAAACTAGACGCTAGAATAATATCTAAGATATTATTATAACTATTACTAGAACGACTAGGCCTTAAAGCTAGTATTAGTAGAATTTACTTATAATAACTTCTATTATACTATAATTAGTATAAGCCTGTTTTATACTACTTATAGTTTCTATCTATTAGTAGAAATCTACGTTAAGGATAATATTATAGAAGGGGAAGCGCTAGTAGTAAGAAGTAGAGTAGAAGTATTAAGCGAGGAACGAGAAACCTTAAAGTTATAATAGATAGCTATAACTAAGGCGTAAAAGAAACACTATAATAAGAGGACCCTTAATATAAAATTCAAGGTAAACAATAAAGTAATACTTTAGAGTAAGTATATCCGCTAGTTATAGCTAAGTAGAAAGCTAGCGGATAGATATCTAGAACTATTTACAATTAAGGCTGTTTAAGAAGACTACTAATAAGTATATAAATTAATACTCCTAGAGTTATATAAAATCTCTAATATATTTCACGTCTTACTATTAGAGCCTTAGTACCTCTAAGTAGGCGTAGTTCTAGAGCTACCTCTAATAGAGATTAAGGGAGACGAGTATTATAAGGTAGAGTTAATACTTAACTATAGGAATAAGAGAAAAGGAAGATAGTATCTTATATATTAGAGAGGCTACTTAATATTAGACAATATATAAAAGTCTATAGAAAACCTTAATAGAGCGTAGAAAGTAATTAAAGAATATTAAAAAACTCGTTCTAAAGGCTAGACGTATAGGAAACATAAGAGCTTAGGTTTATAAGTAGTAAGAAAATAAAGGAAGAGAAATTAGAGAGACACTTAGAGATTAACTATAAGAAAACAACATGTTTATTTAAAAGCTAAAGGACGTAACTATACTATCACCTATCGCCTATTCCTTATAGAACTAACTATAAGTATCTTAGAGACGCTTAGAAGAGGGGTTGTTAGAGGAAGAGCTATTGTTTCTAGACATACCCTTAGATACTACTTAAAGGCCTTGATTAGCCTGTCTAGGTGCTAGTAGAAGACCGCGGACAGGTGTATAAAGAGAGGTAGTAGAGTAGGAGGAGCGTTAAGAGAGCGTAGTATAGGCGGAAAGATAAGGAGAAGGACTGCCTATTATCTCATTATTATCCGGATACTACACTTCTATTAAAACTAATATATAGGAGGGAAGTATAGAAACACTAACTAAATCTTCTTCTTCTTCCTTATTGCTTTCGCCTCTATCTCTATTAACATTATTATTAAAATTATTAGAGTCGTCCTAGCTTAGAGGAGGTAGATTGTTCTAGAGAACTATTAGAAATAGAAACGACAGAGTATAGCAAGGAAACAAACCTAGTAATATATAACATCGAGGATTCTATTAAGAGTAGCTTATATTTAGAAAATGCTTAAAAGAATTAAGTACTCTATACTATCGAGGGTTTTAGAGGTTCGAAGAGAGCGAATAATAGCTTCTACCTTATTAGTATAGGCTTTTTAAGTAGCTTTAAAGGACTAGATTTCTAGGCTATTATTAAAACGCTAGCTATCTAGTAAGCGAAAGATAGTTTTACAACAGGTAATAAGAGCGTTGACTTACTTATAACAGCTCTAGGGAATTTAGTAATATACTTTCTCTATATAGCGATAACGTTTGTAAATATTATAACCAGCTACTTTAATATAGCTATTTAACTTCTAGTTAGAACTATCTAAATTCTTAGAATAACAAAGATAATATAGACAGGACAAGCTAGTAGAAGGTGTCGCTGACCGAGGAGTAATACTATAGCGCTAGGGAAAAGACATGATTTAGAAGTTAAGTAAGAATTAAAATAAGAATAAAGGAACTAGACGAGAGAATTAGAAGGGAAAGTTAGAGATAGAATTAGGAAAGGAAGAAGAAGAGAAATAAGAGAAAGGTCGAGAACTATATACTTGTCTACTAAAGCTTATAAATCACGCTATTATAAATTAGCTTATTAATAAATAAGTAAATATAATAGACATAGAATAGATAATTTATAGCTAGAGCTACAACGGTAGAAAGCTTAGTCCTATTATTTATAAATACAGGAGACTTATAGTAAACAAGTCATAGCTAGGTCTACGATAGTATATAGCTTAATCCTATTATTTATATTTATGTTTATATTTATATTTATTTACGTCTCTTTTAAAAAAAGATAAACATCTAGAAATGAAGAGCTATTCTTAGTAGTAAGCCAGTATACAGGTAGCGGGTTCTTAGAGATAAGAACCTAGAGGAGGAGGTATTTATAAGAGGCTTAGATTAAGGGGGTCGAGTAAACTAGAGGCTAGGCAAGCGAGGAGTATCCGCGAGGCATAGGGCATACGACAGTAGCCCGACAGCAGCCTACAACCAGGTCGAAGCCAGGGATACTAGAGATGTTTTTAGGAATATAGAGAGACTAGAGATGTTTTTAGGAATATAGAGAGACTAGAGATGTTTTCAGGAATATAGAGAGACTAGAGATGTTTTCAGGAATATAGAGAGACTAGAGATATAGAAAGAGGTATTTAAGAGGTCTAGATATATAACTAGAAGGTTAGACGAAGGTAGAGGAGAGGCATCGATTATTCTATATTATAATAGAACACTAGTAGTTCTATTACGTCTACGTACTCTACTACTTATTTAGTTCCTTATAAATAACCTCTAAGTAGTAGAAATTAGCTAAAGAGAGTATAGTTTCGTAGTCTATATTAATAGACTAGAAATCTACGCTACGTTAGAAGACTACTAGTTAATAATAACTATAAAAATCAGGGGACAGGAACTCTAGGTTATAATTAACTTAGAAGCGATAGATAACTTTCTTTCTCTATTAGTACTTAAGAGGCTAAACGTCTCTATTAAGAAGACAGGACTATACTAACTAGGTATAGTCGATAGAATAGATGTAGTATATTAAAATAGAGTTATTAATTAGTAAATAATTCTAATATAAATTACTATTAAAGAATACTACTTAGATATATAATTTAATATTATAGTAATTAGAAGCTAGGATATAATACTTAGTATACTATAGATTAGAGAATATAATCTAGATATTAACTAGAAAGTCTAAATAATAACTTTTAGCTAATATAACTATAAAGAATTATAGTTATAACTATATAGCTAGAACAAGGTTAGCGCTACCTCTTCTAAGGCGCTAGAACACCTTACTAAGAGTTCTCTATAGGTTAGTAAGAAAGCTAATAATATAATATCTATAAAATATAGAGAATTTATAGAATTATTTAAGAACCTAGAGGACTTATAAGCTCTATTAGAACATCGTCTATAGAATTATAAGATTAAATTAAAAGAGAGTTATAACCTTAAGAAATAGAAAATATAGCCTTATAGTTAGATTAAGCTATAACACTTTAAGAGCTATATTATCGAAGGTTTAAAGAAAGGTTATATTTAGAGATCTAAATCACCTATTCTATTAAATATATTAGTTGTTAGTAAGAAGAATAACCTAATAGATTAAGTTTACGTCGACTACTAAGATATAAATAATATAATAATTAAGAACGCTTACCTACTACTAGAAGAATAATATCTACTAGATAGAATTAGCTCTACTAAGATATTTATAAAACTTAACTAATAGAACGCTTATACCTTAATTAGAATTAAGGTAGGCGATAAGTAGAAAACTACTTTTAGATTACCTTTAAGACTCTATAAGTATACGATAATACTATTTAGATTAGCTACTACGCTAGTAACCTACTAGAGGTAGAATAATAATATTCTAGAAGGTCTTCTAGAGGTAACTATTATTTATTACCTAGATAACATTCTAATCTACTTAGATAAAGTAGAGGAATATAAGAGTTATATATATAAGATTATAAAAAGACTTACTATAGTAAACTCTTATCTTAAGTTATTAAAATATTAGTTTAGAGTAACTTATATAAAGTTTCTAGGCTAGATAATATCTCTAGAAAGAATAGAAATTAACCTAGATAAAATAAGAGATGTTATTAACTAGGAATTACTAAAAAACGTTAAAGATATTTAATGTTTCTAGAGATTTACTAACTTTTACTATTAGTTTATAGTAGACTATACTAGAATATTAAAACTAATAATAAACCTTAAATATAAAGAAGTACCTTTTATATAGAATAAGATTATAGAGATAGCCTTTTAGATAATAAAGAGACGCTTTATAGAGGAACTAATTCTATATAGCTATAATCTAGAGAAACTAAGTACTATAGAAATAGACTTATTAGGTATAGTAATAGATGCTATACATCTATAACTAGACGAAAACAGGAAATTAATACCTGTAGTCTACTACTCTAGAACGCTAGACCTAGTATAGTAGAACTATACTATATTTAAGAAGAAACTACTTACTATAGTCTTTACTTTAGAGTATTAGAAAATCTACCTCTAAGGAATAAAGTATTAGATAATAGTCCTTACTAATCACGCTAATCTTTAAACCTTTACTACTACTAAGAAACTTATAAGCGAGCGCCTTACTAGATAGTTAGAGACTCTATTATACTATAATATAGTTATCTAATATATTATAGAAATAATAAACCTAAGAGTAGACGCTCTTAGTTATAAACTAGGCTATAAAGAAGCTAGAGAATATATAAAGCTAGTAATATTAAAAGAGCTATCTAATAGAGACTTAGCCTTAATAGTTTATTAAATTATAGCTATATAGATAGTAGATCTATAGCTAGACATAATCTAGGATATATATAAAGAAAGGAACTAGTACTATAATAGGAAATTATAGATTCTAAAAGAATATATAAAGTAGTTTATTAGTAAGTACTATTTAGTACCTACTTATAGATATTAAGGAATAAGAAGAACTACTTAGTAGATTAAATAATACTACTTTATAGACTATCTACTAGCGATTATTAAGGACGTAATAAAGAAGTATAATATCTATATCTAGAATAAGGC